>JBBPTP010000206.1:10310-27880 GCA_038094195.1 Pulveroboletus aff. carminiporus | reverse complement strand
CTAGCCTAACTTGACTATTCAAAGGCAAACGTTGCGCTGGTTTGGTCAGAAACCCTGCGCGTGATAAACGAATGGTTTGAGCAGCTTGACGCCACTGGCCCTGATGCCACTGTGGATATATTGCCACGCATGACCCAGGTACGAGGCACAACGCAACAACCACGGTTTTGCATTTAGGCCTTTTCAGGCGACCCTTCTTGTAATTGCTACTGCGGGTTTCGGCAGGCGGATGTCCTGGACTGCCGATCCGACGGCCGAGCTACATCCAGGATGCAGGCTCAGCTTTCGTTCTGCAGTTGTGGATTCCGTCAACAATATCATCTTCAGAGCTTTGACCCCAGGATGGTTTTACCAGCTATCGTCGCTAATTAAAGTGCCTTATCTTTCTTCTCGGGCACTGTTGACTCGGCTCGCGTTTGACGATTTACGGACCCACATGCTTGATCTTGTTTCCTCTGCTCGCGCTGAAATTACATCCGGTGAACGACCTGGGGCTTCAAGTGCGGCATTATTACGAAACCTAGTCGAGGCCAATATGAATCAAGACGGGGACTCGAAGAGGTTGACCGAGGGAGAACTCCTGTCGAACATCTTTGTGAGTATGTAGTTGATGCTCGCCTTGCGCTTTTTAGCTATTTCCCTGCCCTTAGGCTTTTCTTCTAGCTGGACACGGTTGGTTGCTTGACGTGCTATGTCAGCCAGCAGCTAATGTTTTCGCAGAGACCTCGGCTCATACGCTCTGCTTCGCGTTTGTATTACTGGCTCTTTACCCCAAGTGCCAGAAAACAATATGTGAAGAAGTTAGTCGCGTGTGGCCTGCAGATGTACCTGTCACACAACTAATGACGGTGCACTTTCGTGACCTACTTCTACGAGGAAATCCGCTAATCGAAATTTTAACAGAAACACAGAGAATATCTAGACAAACTCGTCAGCTTTCCACTTTTTTAGTCCAGTTGTCGCATGTTGACAATTTGCAAAGGAATATACTGTGGCATGCGTCCGCGAAACGCTTCGTCTGTTTCCCGTCGAGCCTTACATACCAAAAGATGTGCATACGGACACCGTCCTACCTGGCGCACTTTTTGCTACTGGATCAAGCGAAGGTCCTGTCGAAACTGGAAAGTTTTCCATGGCTGTTCCGGCTGGGAGCGTCGTCGTCATGGACATATGGGCATTGCATATGAACCGTGAACCATCTTCGTCCTGGTCGAGTCCCTTGAACTGCTAACCATGTCACAGCTCTGTACTGGGGAGAAGACGCGGCAGAGTTCAAACCTGAACGCTTCATCGACACTCGGTCTTACCAGTGGCCGAGAGATGCATGTGAGTACCTTGGTTCCATGACCGAGGTGTCTATTGGATTTACGCTAGTGTACCTCAGATTTGCCATTCTCGGGTGGAGCGAGGTCGTGTATGGGTCAGCGGTTTGCACTCGCAGAGATGGTCGGCATCCTTGCGAGCGTCGTCCGTCGGTATCACATCAAGGTTCCGGACGACCTCGTGAAGAAGTCGTTTGAGGAGCAAAAAGGGATATTATTGAGATGGACGACTGGTATCACGTTGACACCGGTTAATGCTCGAGTCAAGTTATGTCGGCGTGCCTAGTCTTGGCTCGAACGTACGTTCCTATGGTTCCTATCTTTCTGCTTAAGGTTTGCATTGAATCACATATGGCGTGCGTGGGTGCATCGGATGCATTCGTTGGAAACATGCGCCTTTCAGACGTCGAACTGGATATACATGGTAGCAAAAGACAAGAGTCCATATTGGTGGGACAGACATCGCAAGTAGTCATGTTAATCGCCCTTATCTTGGAGATACAATACTTCCGATCCGCCCGTAGCTTGTTGCCGGATGAGGCGGGATTGTTCTTCCGTGAGTAGAACAATATCGTGCTTCAAAAGCTTGAACGAGCTGCCCTTAGGGAATCCACGTTTACGAGTCTCTGTTTCATCGTCTACTTGCTCTATTTTCTGTCCGGGCAGAGGATATCGTCAGTAACCCTAAACTGCTCAGATCAACACGACGCATACCACGACGAGCGATTTCTTGACTCCAAATACGGCATCACTGGTGAGGAAATTACAGCCCTCGGGATAGAGGGCCGTAATAAGCTTGTGATAACCAGAAGCCTCCACCGTTATATGTAAGTGGTTTGGACGCATGTTGTGGCGGCCTTGAGAGACCAACAGTTCTCCGACAGGACCCTTCAATCGACGGTCAGATTCAGGATTCGTGATGAGTCAGACAGATGCTAACATCACCCGGAATTGGATACGCGACTGGGACAACGGCACGATACCCAAAGCTGCCATCTTCTGCAGAGCGTAATCGCCCACGACAGTCAGGGTGAGTCCTGTCGGTGTATTGCGTATCGTAGTACCCTGACGAACGTGAGGACACTGTTAAATGAGTGCGTCCAATCGAGGCCATACCGTTATGATCTGTCTCCCACGTTTCGATGATGGCACCCACGATAGGTTCGCCATCTGTTGTCAAGACCCGGCCCTCGACATACATGTACTCTCCCTTGCCCTCGGACGCAATCGACCCACCTAGTTCGACTGAGCACAGTAAGGCTGAGGCGTTATGGGTGTGCGCAGAGACTTACCGTCCTCGGCATCGTCGGTATAAAATGGTCCCAGAACACTATTCTCCGTCGCACCCCCCTCGACGGGATTGTTGAGAGAGTCAACCAAGGCTGACACCCCGAGAACGTCGGAAAGGAGGATCATCTCCTGACGCAAAGGGGTGCATGTTTGGCCTACGCGAGTCAGGAATTGAATGGCAGCCATCCATTCGTCTGTGGTGAGGCTGTGTATCGAATGGTTGGACCTTTGCACTCTACCCCCGCAAACGAGATCACGCACTTGGTCTCCTTGACGAAAGCATGCAGGTGCTTGACAAGGTGTCGGTATACGAATTTGAGTCGTCTAGATCACGCTGAGCCCGACACGACGCGGGAATGGGGATGACTCACGGGTCAGGGGTCTGTCCAATCAGCAACAAGAGGTTTGCTGTTATGATGTCAGGGCTGTCAGGCAGCTAGCCAGATCGAAGTGAGAAGACAGGAAGGCGTTTAGTACACTGAAAGTACGAACTGGTAGAGGAACACTGGGAGGAGGTATTCCATTAGAGACGGCAGCCTTGACGGTGTTCTGATCGTGGCCAAAATCGCCCATGCTGAGTGATCTGGTGAAGGCTCGTCGGAATACCTGATAGGACCGGATCTCGTTTTATACCCCGCTCGAGTGCATACGCGGGTCACGCCACATCGCAGCTTGACTGAAGTGAGCCGTCTTCCTTACCCTTGGACATCCACGCATCACATGTGGGATCCGCCGATAATTACGCTGGGAGCCTTGCTCCATTACTTGGCGGTTACCGCGAACTACGAACGTCGTTTACCGCTGGAGCAAGCAGCGATGCTGTCATGCCGCAGTAGACACGAAGAATTCCCACCAACCGGCCTGAAACGCCATGACCAAGGAGTAGACGCCTCTCCGCCGTCACGGCATCACATGCGTCGTTTCACCTGTATGAAGATCTGTTGCCTTCAAATCCAACTGCAGTAGTTCCAGAAAGAGAAACGAATCCGTCTATCAAGCGCTCTTGACCGTCCTAGCGCCGCAATGGCACAAATCAACCTTGTCGGATCATGAAGAGGACCCTGACAGCACGGATCATAACGTTCACGAGTGTTCAATGGACACACTGTTATCGCACCTTGCATGAACTCTGCCACCCAAAAAGAGCCTCGTGTTCTACGTGCCACCCGGATTATCCAATCAACTCAATTGACAGTCGATCTATTCGATGTATAGAGCACGTTGTCTGCCGCGGGTGCATTGGCCGTGGTAGGCATCACTCGCTCAACTTTATCAGGCTCGCAGTACCAAGTTTGAGTTTGAGCCAACTTGATCTGTCCTTCCAAGTGAAAGCATCAAGCGAAACGACTCAGAAATCCCACTCGAGTCAACTTTTGACGGCGGTTCTAATATCGTACATGCCGTGTCGAGGCACGCCTCACTTTTTGAGTCACCTTGTAGTTGTTGAGCGCCAGGTGGTTCTCGTCGCCGACACCGCCAACAACGAATTTCATTGGACGGACGCGACGCGTTTGTGTACTGCTGTTTGTAGCACATACAGAAGACTTGACGAACGGGTCAGTACACGCCAGACACCTTTGTACTTTTGCAATACTCGCGTCTTGACGCGCATACTCTTCATCTCAGGGACAATGGGCATCTCGGGTCTACTTCCGCTCCTCAAGTCCATCCAGGTTAACAAACATTTGTCTGACTTTGCCGGCCAGACATTGGCAGTTGACGCATACGTTTGGTTACACCGCGGCGTCTATGCTTGTGCCACTGAACTTGCCACCGGAAAGAAGACGAACAAGTGAGTTTTGGGTCACTTGTACTTTCCTGCACTTGTCGGCCTGTAGATCTGCGGTGGTCACGCATAACTGACATGTTGGCGTGATTCAGGTATGTCGATTGTGCCATGCACCGGGTTCGACTCTTGCGTCATCACAAGATACAGCCATACGTGGTTTTTGACGGCGGGCCACTTCCTGCAAAGAAAGGGACAGAAAGCGAAAGGAAGCAGCGCAGAGAGGATAACCTCGCCAAAGCGAATGCCCTTGCTTCACAGGGTAAACACAGTCAAGCTCGGGAGTTCTACGTCAAATGCGTCGACGTGACCCCGCAGATGGCATACCAACTAATCAAAGTAGGGCTCGTTATTTTGAATAATCGTGTGCTGACTTCCTTGAATAGGCCCTTCGAGCGGAGGGCATTCAATACGTAGTCGCACCGTATGAAGCCGATGCTCAGATGGCTTATTTGGAACGCATTGGAATCGTCGATGGCATCATCACGGAGGATTCTGACCTCCTCGTCTTTGGTTGCCGCAAAGTGCTCTTCAAACTTGATTCGGTTTCAAGTACCATCACGTCTATATCCAGAGACGATTTCGGGTCTGTGACGACCGCCGACGCAGGCATATCGTTACTGGGATGGACAGATTCGCAGTTTCGCGCCATGGCAATCCTCAGTGGCTGTGATTATCTCCCCAGTATACCTGGCGTTGGGCTGAAGACTGCATGGTCGTTGCTGAGGAAACACCGTACCGTGGACCAGCTCGTGAAGGCCCTAAAATTGGAAGGAAAGAAAGCCGTACCAAAAGATTACCTCGAGGCGTTCAACTTAGCCGAGAAAGTGTTTTTGCACCAGCGGGTTTATTGCCCTTTGGGCGAGAAGCTTGTCTGCCTGACGGAGATCGCCGCAGAGTATGTCACGGATGCCGAAACTGAGGCGTATATCGGGAGGTGGCGGTATCTTTCTTTGTCCCCGCGTTCAGTTAATGACGATAATACCAGTAACTTAGAACCTTCTTTAGCGAAAAAGCTCGCAAATGGAGAACTGGACCCGATCACACTTTTGCCAATATTGGATATCAATCCGGCCTTTGTGCCTCGCGTGTCGAAGTCACCTCCGCTTCATTTCGATAATTTCAATCGCCCGAGTACCGACAAAGGCAAAGGAAAGGCTAAAACAGACCAAGGGACCGTCGGCCTTTTACAATTCTTCTGTAAGAACCACGTTGGATCCCTCGTGCTGATCTGCCACTTACCACACTCTAGCTCCTAAGCCCAGATCCACACTTTCTCGTAGTAATTCAGCTCCCACGAGGAAATCGGGGAAAAATAGCGGCAAAAGAACCCTCTATGACGTTGTAAACGATGACTTGGCTACCAAACGGATCAAGACTGAGGACAGCCGCTCCGATATGGGGCGGCGATCGCGCCTGAACGACCTCCGTGCCGTAACGCAGGGACTCACATCCTGCACCCCTGACAAGCTTCCTGAAGCTTCGAGCATTTCTCGGATGCGTCATCGAGACGACACTACGACACATGCGATGCATGCAAAGGAGAATATTGATCCTTGTCATCATCTTGAAGGTGATCTCGACGAGCCACTGGAAGCCGTTCACCAAGAGGATGGATATATGTCGCCACCCCCTTCATATTTCCGATTAGCTACCCCCGACCTCTCTTCTCCCATTGGACACTCGTTCAGGGCAATACCAGGGGTCCATGGGAGTACAGACGATTTTGGTGCTGACGTTATCTCAAGTCCCCTAACAACGGAGCGGCGTTCTCCGTGGTTTCAAACGCGCAGTGTCTCACCCCGTGAAGCTGAGGAATTGGGGAGTATTCTCGTCGTCGGTACTCCTCCATCTGTTGAAGCAGACATATGTGGTCCCGACCTCAGAGAAATACTTAGTATATGCTCAGCAGATGAAATAGAGGAGCTTGAGAGCCATGAAATTCCAGAGGACATGGCTTCTCACAAGGTGAAAACCGTCTCAGTCAATCAAGCCACATCAGAAGACCTTGGACTGGATACCGACGCACGTTCAGCGCGGATGCATGCCGTCGCAAATGGATGGCGAAACAAGTGGGCCATGGAACATGAGGCTCGCCCAGCACACGTGAGCAACCTCGTGGTTTGTTTATCAATACACTGACCCTTGGCAGAAATTACCTATGCTTAGACGTCTCGAGACGACTGTCACACCTGATGGCAGACAATCGGGACAACGGTCTCGGCCGTGGTCTGCGCCACCAAACGCCACGGGACGTCCTCACGCACTTCACGCGACATCAAGCTCCAGAAAAACGCTGAACTTTTTCGGGAAAACTTCAAAGCTTAATAAGAGACACGCGGGATGAGAATTGCTGGCAAGAACCGTGACCCATGTCGATAAGGTAGCTGCGTCGGCTGAGTTTACGCGCAAATCAGGTAAGTGTTGTGTGACCAACGACCGACTGTCCGCAATTTCATCCCTCCACAGACTTGGATATTAACTCTTGGATTACGCATATAAGAATGATCACACGATGTTTCATACCCGGAAATCAGACGCGGAAGTTGGTTAAAGCTTGGACTCATCGAGAGAGCCCGGCGTAATGTCTCACGCGCGGTCGTAAGTAAAGAGAATTACTCTTTCCGGAGCGCAGAACTGCTGTACTCATTCCGTTGGACGAAGCTCCGGGTGATCGGGGTGGGAGCGACGACCTCCAAAGCTTGATCAGTTCCGTACGCAGCAATAGGGTATTTCTTATGTTATATTTATGTACATGAGCTGTTCTTTGTTCGCAGGGAAGTTTACACGAGTGATTTTTCGGAGTAGACAAGGTGGAGCAACGGAATGACCAGCTCGCCACGCTGTATTCGCGGAGTTGTAATCCCGAGGGTACGAACTTGTTACTGGCAGCGAAGCGAATAGAAGAGAGTCCCAAGCCCCCTTCAACTGAGCCACGTCGTGGAAGCCAGGGCCGGCGACGCCTCGGGTGGTAATAATACTAGCCAATGGCTACCAATCTGTCTCGCTTCTTCTTCTGGATCTCAACTAAGCAAGGATCGTGGGTGTGTACCGCCTTGCTGATATGTGAACTTTGTGCATCTGGACTTCGGATGATGTGTCAGTCACCAGGGGCTTCCACAAACCATTGCCTCGCTTTATCTGACAGCCTTTACCATTTGCGTTTCATAGGGCTGTTAATTATGCCAGGAGATGTGTCAATAAGGGATGGGTTGTCCAAACCGGGGGATGAACTTTTTGCGGTGTGGTAACATCCCGCATGTCTGCAAGAGGCGCCCCGCTATCCCACTCGTCAAATGGACTTGAATTCTCCTCATGGCCGTTATTACCATCCGTGCTGCGAGCATGCGCTGCTCCTTTTATCTGAGCTCAGGAGCAACTCTGCTCCCCCAAACTCCCCATCGCCGTCGCAACACAGCTGCCTCAGGCAAGCCAACTCGATAGAGCGCCCTTGTTATTATCCTTGCTTTGTTGCTAGTGGTTGTGTCCTTTTCCACGCTGAAGATTAGGGTTGTGTCTTGTAGGTCCCAACTTGGCTTCGACCCACGCGCTGAGCCCACAGGATGATCCCCCTCCAGATTACCCCCCTGCCCCTCCATGGGTGACTCTGGTAATGTTTACTATTCTAGCGGGCCTTCGCGCATCCCCCACTCCAGGCAACGCTCCAATTCTGACGAACAAAATATTCTTCCCCATCTCTTGGCACCTCTCCCCTGCGAAGCCCAGTTTCACCCTTATCTCGGTGCTGGCGAGAACGCACAAAATATCAGCGTTCAGTTCTTGCACTCCTGTCCCGGTCAGGATACCACCCGACTGGATTCTGATATTTTGCAACGACGTTTCACGTTTGACGGGGAGAGCTCCGCCATGGCTGTTCCTCCCATTGCGTATCCTGAATCATCTCAGCGCACCACGTCGCACGCACTATCGCCCTACGCCACCGACGCGTCCAGGTTCAATGATTTTCCTTCTTGCGACCTCACAACATTGCATATCGCTGATGCGCCACTGCATGGGACCCACACGTTTAGGAGGGGCTCCTGGGTAGGTGGCGAGCTCGCTCCTCGTCAAAATCTCTGACAAGTGTTCCAGCCATCACACGTGCAACTGGACTATTCCACCTGGATGCAGTCGCCCCCGAGGACAACAAGATCCCCAGCGAGTGAGCCACCCGAGAGCACCTCCGACGAGTCGTTCCACGACTCCGACGCTGATGAAGCGATCCAAATGTCTCCGATGATGAACCAGTTTCAGATCCACTCGTCACGGAACGCCGAGGTCTCCCCACATCATATATACCGCTCCCAGGCACTCCAACCGTCCGTCATGACTTTTCAACTCTCCGAGACGATGTTGCAGCCCGTCGACGATCCAGAAAATCGGCATACGTTGCGCCGTCTGTTGGATATGAGCATTGTTGCGGACGGCGACTCAGAGGCCACGCACCCGCCCCTTTCTTCGACGCTGCCGTCCTCGTCCTCTATTCCTTTCACGGGTGCAACGTTGCAGGGTCCTAGCATGAGGCTTCAGCGCGACAGCGAAAGGCTAATCAAAAGGAACCAGCACCGCGTGCCGGTGGCCTTCCCCAACAGTATCCCATTCCCATCGACGCACAGCCCCACGAACGCTCGTATCGGCGACCAAAGGCTCCCCGGTTCGAAGCCGCAGAAAAAGTCGAAAATGCACCAGTGTGATCAATGCAAGAAGATGTTTCCTCGCCCAAGTGGCTTGGCGACGCACATGAATTCCCATTCGGGAGCCAAGCGTATGTCTTTTGTACGTTTCCATCGAGTGTCCTGCTAAGCCGTCTTGTGGTTAGCCTACAAATGCATCGTAGCCAATTGTGACAAGAGCTTTGCTGTCCGATCGAACGCCAAGCGACACCTACGTACCCACGGGATAAATCCGTCCTCGCCTGATGCCCTTTCTAACCCCAGTTATACGATCGGGTTTGAAGAACCAATGGTAACGCAGGTCCACGACGCCGGAAAACAGCCATCGAGGTATAGATGGATTACTCACAACCTGTCACCTCACGAAAGCGAATGGGGTCAAGGGTCATCAGGAATAAACAGTAGTTCACGTACCGGTCTCACGTTCCAAACTAGCATGTCCTCGGGGACCTCGTCCACTCTGTCGAATGGTTCCGACGATGATTACGAGGAAGTCGCGTCTTCCAGCGTTGCCGACGTCTACCAGTACCAGAGCGATTACAACAGAAGCACCGACGAATTCCCCGGCTCTTACCCGAAGTATGGGGAGCACTCTCGACGAGGTTGATTGAACGGCCAGTGTCACTCGCCGCACCATGTCGTGTTTCACACCGATGATTTCTTGAACCATATGACCATTATAATCCAGTTTGGCAGGTATGCGCTGTGGCAACTATATTGCTGCGTTTATTGCACCATATTTAACGAGAGCGTCCGTGTATCACTTTGATCTTGGGACCGTACAGTACACGATTCACAATCCCGATAGGTATATCATATAACTCTGGAACAATAGATGTATCGGCATGCTTGAGGTACGGATTAGGCGTGACGAACCCTGGAAGGTGGCCCTTGGCATCTGTGAGGTTGGTTAGCGCACGAATTTACCGCAATTTGTATAAAGTGCTAGTCTCACCCACTATGGCGCTCACGTCACTAAATGAAGGAGTATGGGCAATTGCAAGCGAAAGGTAAACAAAGTATGCGAGGAGGACCAGAACAATGGAGTATGCGGGCAAGAGCAGGGACCATTCGCTGTCAACTTTATGAGCAATATTTCTTTTCTTGACTGTGGGGCTGCGCACCGGCTTGGATACCATTCGACGCCTAGCCAACGAATATATTCGTCTGGCAAGAGTGCCCAGAGGACATAAACGACAAACAAGACAGACGTCGACGACCAAGCGACGAATCCGTAAAATTCAGGAGCTCGACTGCGGTGTTCCCGCGGCGGTTTTGGATGAGCTCGTGCAAGAGGTGCCACGGGCGACGTTGGTTCCGCGCGCTGCATCTTTCCAACGTGGTCGTTGGATTGGCTCAGCTTGACGTTCAGCGCAACCTCCGTGACGGGCGTGGACGAAGCTGTTGACTTGTTAAATGCCGATGAGCCACCTTGCCGGGCTATGGCTACTTATGGTGGGGGTCATTGGGCGGTATTATCTCTCACAGTACCTTCACCCAACAGTCTGGCTCTCAGAACACGGACACCCATGTCGATCACCGCGCTCCAATCCACCAAAAAAGCACTTCGAAAGTCGATGGCCAAGACGCTTCGCGATCTCACGCAGTCGGACTTGCAATCTCAGTGTAAATTCCGGATCGAACGCGTTCGTCTGCGACTCGATGGCTGATGCAAAACAGCAGAGGCGATCGTGGACAAGGTCATCGCGCTCTCGGCTTTTAAGCGCGCCAAGACTATTAGCTGCTACCTGAGCATGCCCACTGCGGAGGTGCAGACGACGGCATTGATATCGAACATCTTGGCGGACAGCGGTATGAGAACATCTCTCTCTTCATCCACGTACTATAGTCAAGGGCAGGAAAAAAGTTGTTTGTCCCGAGTCTCGCATCCAAAGAGGGGCAGATGGATTTCGTGAGGCTGTACGATAACGAAGACCTCCGGACACTACCCCTCGGCCTGTGGGGTATCCCTGAACCAACAACAGAATGGCGGAACGAAAAGCGACAGAGTGGTATGTGAACTTATCGATGGTACCTTGTCGACTGGCATCGGTAGCTCAATTTCCTGTCTTACCAGTCTCGGATGCATCCTGTGAAGACCTCGACTTGATCATCATGCCAGGTCAGCGTTACAGTCTCATCTCCGCGAGGCGGAGTGGTTACTGAATTCGTCCCATATACCACCTGTTCGCAGGCGTTGCGTTTGATTCATCTCTGTCACGTTTAGGCCACGGTAAAGGCTATTATGACCACTTCATCTCTTCCTATGTTAATGCCGCCAAACGACCGCAACCACTTTTAGGTACCTCATCATCACATTCTCTCAGTATATCGTGCTCACGCAGGTATCAGTTGCGTTGTCTCTCCAGCAGCAATTGTTGGAAGCAGGAGAAGTCCCAGTAACGGACCGCGATTGGAAGGTAGATATGATCATAACGCCCAAGGCTGCTATTGCTAGGGAGGATCTCATGATCGGATAGCTTTGCCATCTCGAAAAGGGGTGCAAATCGAACCTTTCCATGTCCGCTATGAGGCTTCCTGAATCGTTCCGCGCATCAACTGGTGGAATATCACACGGTAATTGTGCTCAGGAGCGAGTAGTTCTCTTGTGAGACGTCGCCTGCGCGTCGACCACTTGGAGAGGAGAGAAGGCGTACGACACTGCAATGGAATATGTACTCGGGACCAAATTAAAATGGAATCACATTACCCTGCCACTCTTGTGTGTGGTGTGATCACAAGACGATACGATCGTCCGGAAGGCAAATAGTCAGGTCCTGAGGCCGCTTCAGCTCGCAATCTGCGTCGATGAAGAGATAAGAACCTAGCTGAGGCATCATCACAGCTCTTACTCCTGTTTCGAAAGTGGCTGCTGATCCGTCTGCACTAACCATCTTGGTTGCCATTTGCGAGGTCACGACGATCTAATGGACACGTAAGCATCCTACTCTGACGGGGATGCCACGTTCGCCTACTGTCAAGTTATTGGATACGCATGCTTGAAGAAAGATTTGTCGGATACTGCTTAGCAATGCAGTCTTCCTTGAAGGAGAAAGATCTGGATGCGATTGAAAGGGGAAAGAGATCGAATTCAAAACAAGCAACCCCGTCTTCCATCGATCAGCTTGCTAAGAGGCGGTTCTGCATTTGCAATACCCACTGTGAGGCGGAGCTCCGTAAGAAGGTTGTGCATGAAAATTAGAAGGTCCGATAGTGCATGAAACCGTGCGTAGCGTATCAATTCTTGACTATAAGATGAGGCTATACTTGTGGGAGGAATGTCTACCCATGTCTTTGCATCGAACTAGCACATGAATTACCTGCGAGAACTTCGGAAATGGCCTTCGGGCTTGTCATGCCTTGCATATCTAGCGCGACAACTCAGCACCTTGGGGGTGGCAGGTATCTCCAGTTACACACCAACGAATATGACACGTTCGCCGGCTTCGGAAAACTTTTTCACGAAATCTAGCGCAAGGGGCTCTTTAAAACTGCCCGGGGGACCAGATATTTCCAATATGTGGCCTCGTGGAAGACCACCCCCGAGGATTTTATTCACAGCAGGGTAGCTGCATTTCAGAAGATTTGTGCGAGACAATGAGGCTACGGACTGGCTCAAGGGTATTTCCTTTCGAACTTGGGTCGCACTGATCAAAGCTTGGGAGTCCGCGATATCGATACCGAGTTCTTGGTAATGTCGCCGACACGGAAAAATGAGTCAGGCGGAATAGAACCTGAAAGGTCTCACCTTTGGACAGCGTTTCAGGCGAGACACCCGAAAGGTCGTCGACCGTTTCGTACCCTACGCGTCTCAGGGCCACTTGTGTGGACGGGGGGAGTGAGGAACAATAGAAGAGACTCCTAGACATGCCCTTTTACGTCCTGTTACAACCCAAGATATAGGCGAGATAAGGAGCGGGGCGAGGCCGCCTGTAGTCTTACCTGGACGGTGAGATCGGGGGTGCGCAACGCGGTCAACGTCGTCGACCAATGGACTTGTCTGTCACTATCATCCGTCTGGAGTTCTGGAACTGCTCTATGAAAAATCAACGGCACGTGATCTCGACGCGCAGGATAAATGGGGTCCACGCGTGTTCTTGTTCTCGTTTTCTTTCGCCCAGTTACTTTCACGCCCTTTGATCAGCCTCGCTCAGTTTCTTCATCACATCAGCGTATTTTGTTTGGATCCATTCTCTTTCTTTCGTCCGGAACTCCTAGAAAATGAATCGCGACACACACACCGACGTCCTCGACCAAACAACGCACAGTGGTAAGCTTCAGTGACTCGGTGGATCATGAACTGAGAAGGTACCAATGCGAAGAAGCCAGCGTCAGGACGTGTGGTGAGAAAACGTCATGTTTGATGTCAGTCGAAGATCTCATCTTACCGCCAGGCCAGCCCCGACAACCCCAAGATCGCCATAAGGAATCGACGATGCATGCCATAATTTCTGAAATGAAAAAGGGAGTAAGCCCCACACAATACGGCAACGCTTCTTATCTCGCTTTCTTCAGGGACCCGCTGGACGGTCTCAGCCGGAGTAGTGAAAATCAAAGGCAAGGGCTCATTTCAGAGCGTCTTACCTGAGCAGACTCATATATGCGTTTTAAAGATCCGTTCTACGCCATGTTCCGTCCGCAGTGGACCCTCGCGCGCCTCCCTCGAACGGAGGCTTGCGTCGGAATCTCTACGTACTCGGTTTGCCCTTTGACCTCACAAAGTGAGATCTGTTGTTTGTGCAGGTGTATAATTCCAATATCCCTGTTCGTGTCTAGGACCGAGTTCTCTAAAATTTTTGAACCTCATGGCAATGTGACCCACGCCGTCATTCTGGCCACGTTAGATAGCGCTTCTCGCCGGCGTGGCTTTATTGTAATGTCAACTCACCAAGAAGCCAAGGCCGCGATGGATGCGCTGTCACGCACACAGATAAGGTTCTCGTTCACTAATTGTTGTCTAATGCCTCGCCGACGCTCTCCTCAGGGGACACGTGCTTGATGTCTCGTGGGCAGTCGTCCAACGTTCCCAAGGTCCTGTGGTCCAGTATGGTTTAGTGTTGCCCTAACTAATTTACACCCTAGGCTTCTTGGATGGAGCGGATCGCGCAATGATGCTCGCCATCTCCACACCTTCCATTTCTGAACCCGATGGGCATTGCCCCATCCCTGGAGGATCGGGGAGCCAGATCGACAATCGCTGGGAGCTTAGCCATATACCGACCTCGAAACTGATGGTGTCCAATTTATCTACCTTATTATTCACACAGGTCTCAGACTTGCGCCCGCTTTTTCATCCGTTTGGGCCCACCAAAGACATCAAGATTCTCGGATCGTCCCCTGCTGGTCTCCTGGACACGACAATTACAGCCGTAGTCGAATACGTGAATGTTTCGAGTGCTCAGGAAGCGAAAGAGACGTTACAACGCCAGTCATACGCCGGACACCCCATCGAGGCTCATTATATCTGTGACCTAGGCACACCGACACACGTGCGGCCTTCTTCCTCTCTCTCTGGACCATCTTCAGGGCACGGGAAATCCTTCGATACCGGCCTCAATCCGTTCGCTATTCCTTTCAGTATTGGCTCATGTTTCTCCACCGGAAGTCAGATGTACAACCCTCGTCATAGTACAGTAATCCCAAGCGGACTACCTGGCGACGTCCCCCTGGCTCCACAACCATTTCCGGTGCATATGAGGCCCTACATGACGGATTCCATCTCTAGATCAAGTTCTACGACGAGTTCGACGTGAGTAATTTGTGCTAATGTCAATGATACTTTTCCCGATGCGATGTCAGCTGGAGCCACGATGGCCGCCGTCCGCTCAGGCCTTCGCGCACAACACATTCGTCTCACAACCATGCCAATACCTATGCTTCGTACGCTTAGGACTCTGGAGCGTTCCCGTCAAGATTCCACCCATCCTTCAAGGTGCTTTCATGCTTGCCGCAGTAAGATTTGAAAACCTCGCTCCCACCTTGTTCGACTTGCGATAACTTCAAGCCCGATCCGCCCACTAGACTACCCTCTCGGTGTGATAATATGGATCATGTATATTCCTTTGTATAGCCAGGGACTGTGCACCTTGTATAAATGATCGTGCCCTCAGTTGTATGTAATGCTTGTACGGTTGATGTATACTGTAATGTGAAGCTGAGTTGTCCCATGTTGCGTTGGTCTGGGTCAGGAGTTGACGCGGAGCCGTAGATACGAGCATCCTAGATGATCTGGAGAACGTAAGTGCTTGAGTGCTGTAGATCGACACCGATGGGGACGGTCAGCAGATCAAGTCTCGCCCGCAAAGAAGCTGCATTTAGTACTGGCACAGTCTTGAAACAAAAATACCAATCAGCGAAATGGAACGTCTGTCAACCATTCAGAAGCTTGCACAGAACGCAAAGACGCTGTTTAACGTCAAAACAGTTTATGTGCAGGCAGACCGCCAAAAAGGAAAAGAAAAAAAGAAAACCCCGTTCAAAACAATAATGCAAGCGTCTGCAACAACCGTAGAAAGATATACAGGACCATTATCGTCTGTGCGTGCGTCTGCGGAGCTAACGTAGGAGGAAAGCGGGGGAGAGCGGCCAGAGAAATCTCGCCGAGGGAACAAATCGTGCCCCCGATTCGAGACCCGTCCAATAGTCAGTACATCAGAAAAGGTGAACGAGAAGAGTGAGGACGAGGACACCGGTTACAAGGACACCGTGCATGCCATTGACACCGGAGAGCGAGCTGGCGCCGTTGATCAAGGTTGAGGCATTGGAGAAAGCGATGGATGGAGTATCCAACGTCGAGTTGGGACCATAAACATAGGAGGTAACACCAGGGCCTGGGGCAGTGGAATCGTTGCATTCTACGGAGACGGATTGGTAGAGAGCGTAAAAGTGGCCTAGCTAACTGTGAGCCTTTTAGTGGGAAGATGCAGAGGCAACGTACCTGCTGAAACGTAATCGGGGTCTGACCAATTTATCATGCCACCACTCCATTCAACAGTGCCCTGGGGTTCTGAAGGGATGCCAGCGGGCCAAAGGCTACGCGACGAGTGGTGAGTTTAAACTAGGAACTCTGCTCTAAAGGAATGCTACCTGAGCTGAATGCGGCTAGGTGTATTAGGGTACTCGCTAACACCAGTGATGTTGTTGACGCAGTCAGCAGCCAGTATAGTTCGCGTGGCATTACCGTCAATCAGGAAGGTCAAGGAATCGGGTTTCCAGTCAATCTAATGGGAGGGCGTGTTTGGGTTACGGCGCGTTATTAGCATATCATTGGGAACGAACAGTGTAATCATGCCACTGGGTATATGTATCTGTGAGGCCGGTCTCGGTGATGCCATTGGTGATCAAAGCTATGGAGGTCGTTCATAAACAAAGAAGAGGGGATGCTTGGCAAGCTTACGGATGTTCCCTTGCCAGAAGTAGTTGGTTTGACCTTCGGTAGTTTGGTTTCCAGGGAATTCCCAGTCGACTTCGTCTTTGATGCTGCTCATCGTGATGAACGCGGTGACAACACCAGCCCAACGGCCGGTTTTCACTACAACACACGAGTCGGATAAGACGGAGCCAAGGCAGAGTGCACGCACATCGAGCGGTAACTCGGCCATAATGGATATAACGGGTAGAAGACAGTAAACTACCACCACCTTGCTCAGTGAGGGTGAGAGCGATAGCGGCCTCCCCCTCTGAAGTCGTATTGAGGACGGAACCTTGCTGGAGCACCCAGTCTATATAAAGGTGGTGAGCCTATTTTTCCGAGATTCAAGTTGAACGTACCGTATTCGCTTGCATTACCATTAAAGTAAGTATAGTTGGAAAGGATACGGGAGGTGTCAGAGAGAGTATACTGCGCGGGCAAGGTAAACACCAGGGTAGTGGGTTGTGTGATTTGTCTTACGTTGGCACTCTGACATACGGGACTAGGGGCGCAGGAGGTGAGAGAGTAGGAACTAAGGGGGTCACAGCCTCCTAGACAGTACTGCTTTGGATCAGCGCGTGTTTGACAGAAAGTGTCGAACTGACATAGCCGTTACCACAAAAGCCGTATTCGCCTGGTGGGGTGTGATGAGGGTAGATCAGGCTGATCTCGAATATGAAACGCACTGCAGCAAGGGTAATCTGACGAGCAGTGATGGGTGACGTTGCTGTGTTCGAAGAGGGGTGATCAGCGGGTATAAATAGAAGGATGTCCGGGGCGCACCAAGTTGCACCTTGAGTGGCGAGCGTGGCGGGGAGCACCGAGGCGAGGACGGGGAGGAGGAGGACGGCGAGCATAAAGGAGAGACGAGAAACGAGTGTGGAGTGACAAAGTGAATGGCAGGTGTCACCTCGGACGAGTTCCCGACGCTTCTCCTCTTATGTTCCTCGAACTAAATCAAAAAAATAACGTTTTATTATAATTATTCTTGTTTGTCCCACCTGCACAAACATGCCACAACGCGCGGCACTGACGCGACGCATCTCGCGTCCAAGCTGACTGTCGCGTTCGACGTCCACAATGCCGTC
>JBBPTP010000206.1:0-10212 GCA_038094195.1 Pulveroboletus aff. carminiporus | reverse complement strand
AAAAAAATAACGTTTTATTATAATTATTCTTGTTTGTCCCACCTGCACAAACATGCCACAACGCGCGGCACTGACGCGACGCATCTCGCGTCCAAGCTGACTGTCGCGTTCGACGTCCACAATGCCGTCCCAGCAAAAGGCTCCAGAAAATCGCCCCTCTGCAGAGAACATGAAGCAAAAGAGCCTCATCAACTTCTTTGGCAAGCCTGGCACAAAAGCTGCAAGAGCTCCCACTGCGTCGGCCCCAGCATCCAAGCCGACAACGGCAAGACCTATGGCCAATGGTCCCGCGTCGTCCGACGTCGAGAGCAGCGTCAAAGACACCCCTCCTACCAGTGACCCCATCGACGTGGATATGCTTTCGGATGAACAGCCAGTCACGTCGCCAGCGAGCAAGGCCAAGCCGGTAAGCTCGCCGTATTCCTCCCACCCCACTGTTCGTTTTCATTTCCGCTTCTCAGACGCGCCATAAGCGCAAGATCATCATCGCGGACTCTGACGACGACCAAGATGAGAATGGGACCACACTCAACAAATCCCCTGTGTATTGCACTTCTTCTCCTGACTATCATGATAAGCCGTCTCCCCGTGGTTAATGTCTCATGTTGTCTTGCCGAGATTGGATCTAACACAGCGCGTATACCCAGGTCGGACCAAAAAGCCGCGCATGACAGTGCTCTCCTCTGACGAAGAGCAAGGTGACGTCGCTTCATTTGGATCACGCTTGTCAAGGTTTAAGAAGTCACCGACAAAACGTGGTGTGTATTCATTCGTGTGTTCCACTGTTTCTGTCGCGTTTATTTCCATCTGTCAGCTCGTCCCTCCCGCTCCAGCTCTCCAGCTGATGACGATGATTTCATCGTCCCTGACGAGTCTGACGAGGAACCACGGGGTCGCTCCTCGTCTCGTGCTTCTTCCCGAAGGAGCACCTCGCAACGATCATCCAGACGTTCAACCCATCCTGACGATGACGATGAGGACGGGGACGTGCCCAAGCCAAAAAAATCGGCTCCCGGACGCCCCGCTCTCAAAAGGACCGACAATCCAAGTGCAGGAAGTGCTGCTTCCCTTTTCTTGACTGCGGCCGAGCAACGCACCCAGGAGAAAAAGACCGAAAAGAAAGCTACAGAGGATCCATTCAGCTTCTTGGCAGATGTTAGAGATGTAAGTCCCCTTCACTTAAAGCAACTTCCACCCGACGTTGTCTGCAGAAGGATGGTGTCCGTCCAGGTGAACCTGGGTACGATCCCCGCACCCTGTACATCCCCAAAAAGGCCTGGCTCGAATTTACGCCATTCGAAAAGCAGGTGGGTCTTTTTTCAAGAGGCATGGTATATGTGGTTGATTGCAAATTTCACATAGTTTTGGGAGGTATGCTATTTGAATACTCCTGCCTATGTTTTATAATGATTATATTGTCAGATAAAGCAGAATCACTTCGATACGGTGCGCATCATTTTTCCTTATCCTTTGTGGTGACTGAGCCATTTCTTAAGATCCTGTTCTTCCAGAAAGGGTACCATGATTTCTTCCTCCACTTTGTATCACTGAAGTTTACCCGTTCATTTCCAGGAAGTTCTTAGAGGTGCGTAGGGGACGCGTGGTTGCTTTCTCCATGCTGATGCGCTCGCAGCTGTACGAAGAAGACGCGCGTACTGGTCACAGGGAGTTTGATTTAAAGCTCACTCAGCGTGTGAAGATGTCAATGGTGTGCATATTTCCGATTAGTCATCGCGTAGTGTTCATAAGAGTGACAGGTTGGCGTTCCTGAGATGTCCTTTAATTTCTGGGCCGCGTGAGTAATACTTTAATGACGCATACAATCACTGAGGGCTCAGTGATAATTTAGCAAATTCCTTGCAAAGGGTAAAGACGGCCACCCTCTGTAGACCAGTTGGCTAAGCCCACGATAGGTTACAAGGTTGGTAGGGTCGATCAATCAGAAACCGCGCTTGGCGCGGAAATGCGCATGGCCAAATCGAAAGGGAAACCCGTTGAGGACAAAGGGAGAGAGAAAATAGTGCGGAGGTGTGTTGCGACCTGATGTCAACCTTGAACTAGTGCCGACCTATTAACAGAGAGCTTAACAAAGTTTACACCAACGGAACCCTTGTGGACGAGGAGCTCCTTACGGACGAACAGGCGGGTCATTGCATTTCTATTCGCGAAGACCTCGATGCCAAGAAAGGCAGTAGCTTTGGTATTTGTGTGTTGGACAGTGCGACATCACAGTTTAACATGAGCTCTTTCGATGACGATGTTTGCTTCACAAAATTGGAGACGATGATCAGGCAACTGAGGCCAAAGGAAGTGATCTTCACCAAGGTGGCGTTCGGTTCCTTTCCATGTCTGTTATTGAAGTGTTGATTAGAATGAAAGGGCAACTTATCCGTGGCAACAGTACGCCTTCTGAAAGCCATTCTGTCGTCATCGTGCCTCTGGACAAGTCTTCGTGATGTCGAGGGCTTCACGTATGAGCAGACCTTTGCAGAGTTGAACAAGATGTTCGCCGAAAATGAGGATGCGTCTATGGACGAAGATGGACTACTGATCGAAGCTGTGCCAACTAGCATCCGAGATATGGCTGGTTGTCGGCCTGCTATGGAGGCCCTCGGAGCGATGGCGTGGTATCTCCGCCAACTCAATATTGACAAAAATCTGTTGACTATGAAGAATTTCAACATCTATGACCCCATGAAAAGAGGACAGAATCTAGTTCTGGATGGCCAAACCCTTAGCCACGTCGAGGTTAGTTGATTAAGTTGGTGTCACTTAACGACAGCTCGTGGACTTGAGCAGGTTTTGCAGAATAACGAAGGTACGGATGAGGGGTCGCTCCATAAACTATTAAATAGGTGTATCACCCCATTCGGTGAGTCCATTGCTACTTTCAGTTTACTCGTCCTTTGGTGTAACATCTACTCGACAGGGAAGAGACTCTTTAGAATATGGCTTTGCGTTCCTTTGCGTGATGTGAAAGACATCAATGACCGGTAATTACACTGTTTCGTTAAGCTTCACACCCTCAATGTCCGTCCTTTCGGCAGACTTGATGCTGTTCAGGAACTGATTAACCATGCAACGTTTGAGGAGGAATTTACTAAACTGGTGAAAGGTCTTCCGGATCTTGAACGCCTTGTCTCGCGTATACATGCGAAAAACTGTAAAGTCAAGGACTTTATCAAGGTGCTTTCTGTATGTGACCCGCGTGTATCCGTCGAATTTTTTGTGTTGATGTGAACACCACCCCTAGGCATTCAGGAAGCTCAATGAAGGTCTTTCAAGCCTAGCAGACGATTCCGAATCTTTCGTATCAAAGACAATACTAAGTTTACTGAGATCTGCGCCTGACCTTACAACTCACTTGAAGAACGTAACGTCACGGTTCACCGTCGACAAAGGTAGACATCATGACTTCCAAGATATCAAGTTCTGATTTGATCTAGAAACGGACGAGTTGCTTCCAGTGGACGGGAAGGACGAAGTTTATGATGGTGTGATGGAGGAAATCACGAACCTGGAGAAGGAGCTTGATGGGCAGTTGAAGAAGTTCGAGAAGAAACTAGGGTGAGCCCAAGATGCCGTGGCGGATCGATTCTTCTTATACCTTTTCATCAGGTATTCACTGTCTTGGTGGCACAGCGGGACAGGGAACAAGGCGGGTTACTAATTATTACATTGCCAAAAATTATTAACGAGAAGGCTACAGGAAATCTATCTCATCCAAACGAAAGCTAACGAGAAAAATATTCCTGACGATTGGGTGAAGAGTGGTGCAACTAAAGTAGGGTGTCCCATCCCACGATGATGAACTCTATCGCTTAAAAGCTGCCTTAGGCTGCTAAACGTTGGGTCGTGCCCTCCTTGCAATCGACTATCCGTGAACTGAAGGAGGCGCGCGAAAACCGCACTACTGCCGTCAAGGAGTTCAAGGGACGGCTCTATGAAGAGTTTGATACTGATCGCGGAGTGTGGCTTCGGGCCGTCCGTGTTCTTGCCGAACTGGACTGTTTGTTCTCACTAGCTAAGGCATCTGTTGCAATCGGCGAACCTTCTTGTAGACCCGAGTTTGTGGAAGGGGATGCAGCATTTATCGAGTTCAAAGACCTGAGGCATCCGACCTTGGCGGAGCTGAAAGCCAGTTTTATTCCCAACGATATCAAACTCGGCGGGGGCGTAGGAAGGATTGCCTTGCTGACGGGTGCGCCGAGATCTATTGGTTGCAATTTTCCCTTGCTAACTCGTTCGTAGGGCCAAACATGGGGTGCGTGATTGGTCATCCCATTTCCCTGCTATCCGACTGACCGTTTATCATTGTAGAGGCAAGTCTACGGTGAGTCCAAGAGAATCCAGCGGATTACCGGCTTAACTTTTCCAGGCTATGCGAATGACAGCAACTGGCGTTGTATGTACAAGTTTGTCTTTGCAGTGGAAGAGGGACTCATCGTCTACGTAGATTATGGCACAGCTTGGAATGCGTGTCCCTGCCCAAGCAGCTCGGTAGGTTGCAGTGGAATACCTGCGCAATGGACAAGACCTTACTATGATCCATAGGCTCTGTCCCATCGATGCAATCCTAACTCGTATGGGAGCGTATGACAATATGTTCTCGAACGCGAGTACCTTCAAGGTCGAGTTGGACGAATGGTAAACTTTATAAATTTCATGGCAAGAGGGTCGCTGATTGATATCACCAAGCTGTAAGATTTTGCGCGATGCAACTCCCAGGTCTCTGGTCATTCTGGATGGTAGGACGCATAAATACTCAACATTTCCCGCTGACTGCTCTTTCTAGAACTGGGTAGAGGGACCTCAACCTACGTGAGTTCATTTCCCGGGATTGTGAAATCTATTTAGTGCTTATGATCTACAGGACGGAATGGCCATTGCCGGCGTAAGCGAACGACCGACCGATAACTCTCCGCTGACAGATTGCATGGATAGGCTGTTCTGCACGAACTTGCTACACGCACCCTTCCTTTGGCATTCTTTGCTACCCACTACGGATCACTCACGGATGACTTCGCGTACCATCCCAACATTAGGAACATGTATATGTCAACAAGTCTCGATGATGAACAGCAGAAGGCAGGGTGCCTACTCTCCTTTCTCTAGCCTTACTAATCCGCACACAGCTCGTCTTCCTCTATAAACTTGTCGACGGTGTCGCCTCTTCTTCCTTTGGTACTCATGTCGCCAGCCTAGCAGGAGTACCCCCCGAGGTGGTTTCGCGAGCTGAGGTTATCTCGGAGGACTTTGCAAGGCAATTCAAAGCACGGATTGATGGCAAGAAGAAACAACTTGCGTCGAAACTTCCGCTCGTTGCGCAGGCTGATTTCAAATACTTGTTGGCACTGGCGAATGGGGATTCAAAACTCCCCGATGATTCATACAGGAAACGGGAGTTGCTGAGGGTGCTGAAGAACAGCGTGAGAGCCTACTTGTGAATCTTGGACAACTTTTTTTTTCCTCCTCGGCTGTCTGCTGTAGTATATTACTGATGGATACCATGCTGCCCTCATCTTGCTCTGCACTGACTTATCTACTGTAGTTTATACCTCGTTCATTCCCGCGGCGATGTGTTATAATACAAGTCATCCATGGTGATGCGGCGTGATGCGACTCGTAATTTAGGCAGTCTTTGCTCGGGAACATTGCGCTCCTGTCACCGACTGATTCGAAGACGTTTCATTTGTGGCGTGATCAGAGTGGAGGATCCGTTCACGAATCCCATGTTTGCGAGATCTGTCCAACCGGATGTCGTGTCGCTGTTCTCCTCCACGGGCAGCGATCCTCTGGGGTTATTCTCGGTGCACGTTGACGGCAGTCTACCCTCTGATTCTTTCGTCCACCTTCTGAACGACTCGACCTCGCTTCCTACACCGGCCGCGCCAGCCGCTCTGATCACGGCGCCATCTGTCTATCGCGACCAACACACGGATGGCGGCCAGGGGCATCAACTAAACCAAACCGTGCTCCACGTCCAATCTCCGACGCTGCGCAAGACGTTCGTCCAGTGTCCCCCTTCGGTCCCGTCGCACGCGCCATACAGCAGCGGAGTGTTGGGACTAAAACATAACTGGCTACACATCCAAGTCCGCAACCTGGGCAGAGACTGGTCGTTTGAAGTCGGCATCGTCGACAAGGCGGGCAGACAAGGGACCGTCCGATGTTCCACTTTTCAGGTACACATTCCCGATCTCGCTGCCATTGCGCTCGCACGTCCATCACTCACTCACAGCGCTTGTGATTCCAGAAATCGCCCAGGCTCGTGCGTAATCACGGCGCATCTCCGGTACTCCATCTTCCCCTCGTATTTCCGCCGTCCTCGTCGAGCCCCCTGACCGCATGGTCGACCATCACGCTCAACCTCGCGAAATTCGTCCCCCAATTCGGTTCGCTGGCACACGCCCAATCCGCAACCGAATTAGCTGACGTCCATCACCCGGCGGAGAGAGGAGGAATGTCCAACCAGGTCCCCTTGCCTTCTGGAACGTATTCTCATCTCGCCTTCATAAAGATCTATGCAACCTGTCGCTTACGAAGAATCTGGCTCAGCGAATCCGCTCCTATGACAAGAACCCCTTGGGAATTCGAGCTCTACGGAGATTAAGACGTTACCTTTTGACTTGGGTTTTTTTGGCTTTGTTGCCAAGATGTACCAAATGTCCGCGTTCGCGCGCGGAAGCCGTCTTTGTACGACGTTGCGCGTGTGCGCGCGTTGCAAAGTAGCAATTGGAAATATGACGAATGTTTCGTGATTCTGGTCAGCGTGTCAGAGGGCGGAGCGCCAACGCCGATCTGGCTAGAGTAAACCGAGCAAGCGGACCTCTGGGCGATGCCGAGATTAAAGACAAGACGTCCGTGCTTGCTGAATCAAGCTTCCTCTGGGAACAAAGTGTTCAAGGTGGTGAATATGCTGAGAGATGCTACAAGGTACGCCACGTTCCGATTGACGGCACGTTCTTAACGATAATATGTCGAACGATGCACTGTATTTTTGTTTTCGTTCGATCCGTCCCTCGACGCCGCCACTGTCATGAAAATACATCACGAGTGTGCTACGCTGGAATGATGTACTCTCGTAAGAGCTGGTCGGCCGTCTCCGGTGCTCGTAATTCTGTCAGCACGCCAGGAGACTTTGCCTGTGATTGCGGAACTTCTTGTCCCCCCGCTGTCGGAATCACCAGGGGCATACACACTGCCCACGGCGCTAGGTGGCATTGCTGCCCCTTGGCGACTTCTAACGTTCCGGGCGCTTCCCAACAGCGTTTCAGGCCAGCGCGGAAAGGTGTGTATGGACTAGGGGCTTGTCCTTCTTCGTGACCAAAATAACTCGTGGAATGCCCTTTCCTTGGTGTCGGTCGATTCGGTCAGAGCAAACGTGCGTGGAGATCCGCTCGGAGAAATCGCATGCCTTACAAAACACGGGATCTCTGGTCCGCTGGCGCTCGTAAATACCCGTGCGGCCCATCTTCCGGGCAAAGAACAAGCCTTCTCATTTCCGAAAATGTGCGACCACATACCAACACGCAAGTGCTTACACACCCGTTCATCTCAGCGCAGTCTTCGTGGCATGAAATGGGCACGATGGCTCGGATTAGGTTCACCCAACGAAACGGAACAGTGTCGTTCAGCGAAGTTGAGCGCTCATCCGGGACACTCTCTAGCCAGTTCAGCCTGCCATGGCTCCCCTGATACAGGAACGCCTCGGTGTACCGGATTTCGACCTGTACGGAGATGAAGTCCCAAGTTTGTATCTCACCATCGCACGTTCTTACAACGTACGCTATCTACTATCTTGTGCATCAGAGTGGCGAGCGCTTTTTAAACTTCTTGAGATCAATGATCGATGTGGCTTCCGATGGGCAGGTTATTTCCGTCGCAGTTGTGCGAATGGTTCTCGTGCTTCTTTCGGTCGACGTTTTTGGTGCTGCTGACTCTTTGAATGAGCGGAAGCTCCATTGGCTAAATATGCACGACAGTCGTCGTGTAACACCCCTCTAGGGGATGCTCCACTCGACCAGGCTGCGGCGCAGCGGAAGAGGATGTAGTCACGGGCCTCTGTCGTCCAGATTGAACGAGTAGAATCTGTAGTGTCATTTCGGCGGTAAGATTGCCAAGCATGAAAGCGGATGAACGACCCACAGACACGGCTCAGACGTGCCGCAGCCCAGGAACGAGGATGATGGCAATCTGAGATGACCGCCGCTACTGCCTTGGTGGTCGGACGAACACGCCACGTACGTTGGGCCACAAGTCCGAAATGCAGGCTGGCATCATGTCCATTGTACTCTGATGGAATGAAATTACAAAGCTGCCTGATGGTGGCACCAACGATAAATGATGAAGCATCTGTCCACCCACACGTCCGAATGGACAATAAACGGACGATGAGACATCACGGACATTATCCTAGTAGAAATGAGATCGATAGAGTCAAAACGCTGATCATGAGTGGAACTAACCGATCAATGTGCGGCAAACTCCTTGTATATTTTTTCCCAGTGACTGCGACCGTTCGACGATAATATCGTGGGAGCGACCCATGCCTCGCATCAACGACACCTTTCATCCCATCCATTATTGGGACCAGTGTCCGGCATTCCTATCCCTCAGGTCGACCGAGTAACGTGAATGCGCGGACATTGATCCACAATACTAGCTTGGGAGGATAGGTGGAACACCAGGAAATGACATGCCGTATAAGCGTAGCTGGAGTGGCCCGGACGTGTGACACGTTTACAAAGGTCCTGTGTGGTCGGCGACTGGGCACGTCCAGACGTTGCCACGTTCTCTGCCAAACAACTGTTGCGTGAGGTGCTGATCCGGGTCGGTGCGGGCTCAATGGATCAGCGTGCGTCCATATGGCTTTGGGGCTTCAGGCGGGCGTCCCGCGTCTCCACAGAGTCTAAACTCTGGGACGACGAACGTCCGCCTGAAACGCCATGGCCATTTGGCATGGACGTCGCACCGCTCCAGAGAGACCAACTTGTCAAGGCGGAGTTGTCGTCGCCTGCGCGGAGCAAAAGTGAATAGTTTGGTCATGTCGCGGAGATTCAAAGTAGGTGGTTTTCATTTGGGGGGTTGTGGTCAGGCGATGGCGATGGACGAACACGTCGAAGACATCTTGTCCGATGCGCTGGAGATCCTGGGGGGTGAAGCGGTCGAGGACCCGGGGTACGTCCAGTACGGCCCCTTGAGACTCACGGTGGCTCCCAAGGTGAATTCAGATCATGGAACTATGTCAGCATCGGGGATAGAGTCCATCATTGATCATCGTTTTTTTTTTGTTTCACTCTATTAGGAGGGAAAGGTGGGTGTATCCGAGTTACGCGATGCAGGTCGACCATGCGTCTTTCAAAGGCGAACACGTTGCTTGCGGATCACCTCTTTTCGCCTGCGCTCGTCCTTGCCGAACTCGTCGAACGGGGAGTCCTTCCAGTGGCAGGTCGCCGGAGTAAGCCGTTGAGATAAATCAGTGGCATCGGATCGAGTTTTCGCTGACCATATGTTTCAGTCGTAGAGCTTGGTGCAGGGTGCGCACTGCCATCGCTACTCGCGGCGACCATGGTTCCCCCGCCATCCCTGATCGTCGCGACCGACTACCCAGACGACGGCATCCTTGGCAATCTCAAAGCGAACGTTGAACGGAACAAACCCTGTTACCGGCAGCCTTGTCAAGTTCATTGCATAGGTTACGAATGGGGAACGGACACCACCCCTCTTTTGTAGGTGACTCCGATTGATTGCACTGTGATTACTGCTGTACACAACTTTTTTCCCCTTATGTGTGTTCTTCTTTTTCGCATTCTTTCTAGGCATCTTTCGCAACGCATCGACAGCACGTTGTCAGGCTATGACATTATCATCATGTCTGATTTATTGCACTTCGATTCGTCCCACGGGGTGCTCATACTCGCTCTAACATCGCTTCTTGCCAAGTCATCTCAGGCGCGTGTATACGTCGCCGCAGGAAATTACACTGCGCCCCACGTGTGTGATAACTTTATAAACTTGGGTTCCAAGGCAGGCTTGATGTGGGAGGAAGGTACGACCGAGAGAGGCGGTGAACGGTATACTGAGATGTGGATGGGTTCGATGATCATCAGCGGTCTCGACACGGCACAGCTCAGTGCCCGAAAGCGCGTCTGCCGCTGGTGGATTGGACGGTGGAGCAGTGCATTCCTGAGCTGATAGGATATCAATGTC
>JBBPTP010000205.1:0-27956 GCA_038094195.1 Pulveroboletus aff. carminiporus | reverse complement strand
CCAAGTCGATGAACTCGATGTTGCCTGAACCACGTTTTAGGACGGCTAGGGGGTTACCCCAAACCGAATTAGCGAACCGATTCAGTTGGGCGAATTGCTGCTTTGAAAGCGGGCCTGTTTCATTCATTGAATGTTCTAGTGGTCAACTCAGGGATGATGTAAGTCGAAGTGAACACAGAATAGGAGTCACCAGGGGCAAGGTCAAATAAGTACTGACAACATAGTTAATACTTACTCATAAACAAATTCCACCTTGAAAATAGACTATGTTTAATATTAATATTCAACAACAAATTAAGAATAAGTATTTGATAATGTTGCAGAAACTTAGCCTTCCAAAAAAGGATGAATAAGTTAGCTAAATTTACTCAAAATAATAATTAAGGGTCAATTATATAGGCTTATTATATCACAAATTTCAAATATGATCTATAATCTATTGTTATCACAGAGTTATACTTATTTAAAATTACATTTATAAACATATTTTAGTGCTTGACCTGGATTTGTTATAGGTGCACTCTATGCCTATAGTGCATTATGATTACTGGAAGCTACAAGCACTACAAACATGGATATTTATTTTCTTAAGTATTATCTTATCAGTACTGGTTTTACTGATTACTCTTTATTTTCATCTCTTCATGTCTTCACATGTGCACATGGTTACATTTCACATTTTCACACTTTCATGATTTTCATGCCATCACATCTGGATGATGTCATGTCTTCATGATCATCATGACTCCTATTCTTATAAGTCATGATTATAGATGAACCATATCTGATACTTGAGGTATTAGGCTATGCTACTTCCATTCTACCACATCTATACTTCTTATTCATATTAAATCTGCATCTTAGATGTATGTTTATGCTTCTCTTCCATTTTTACTTATTAGATAAGCATTGATACCTCATGAACTACACAGTATATCTCTAGATGAGACATCCATAGTGTTACAATTCTTTTCCTTTACTTATATATTTATACAACCTATCATCCTCTTGGGAATTATCTGTGATATGATTACTAGTTTTCTTTATATTATTTCTCCTTTACATTCATGACTTGTTCTTCTACAGTATGATCAACTTCTGAGCAAGTAGTCTCTTCTTTAGTTATGAATGCTTACTTTTCAGTCAATTCTTTCATATCAGTTTTATAGTTCCTTTGACTCATATGTGTTACAGATGCACTCTATGCTATAGTGCATTACAATTACTGAAGCTACAGGTGTTAAGCTTGGTCCAGGTAGGGACAAGCAAAGCTCTTCAAAGGTATCTGGAACGATGATGAACGAGGAGTCGTGCAGCTAAGGCAACAATGATGAGGATATGTCATGCTAAAAGAGCAATGATGATGAGAGTATGAGGAAGTCATGCAAGAAGCAATGACTTAGTAAAGACTAATGATACTACCACAAAGGTAGCCCAGAGATTCTAGGAGTGCTCAATCAATATGGAGAGTGAGGACACACAAGAGACGAGACAAGGAAAGCTAGTATTGAACTGCTATCAAGATATAAGTGAGGGTATCCAAAGGGAGCTCTAGCTTAGGAAAATGGGAATAGAGCTACAGGCAGGTATAAGTAGTGATAGGTGATATGCTGAGTAAGCAGATCATATGACAAGGATAGAATATCATAGAACAATGAAGAAGAATTCAAGTAACTGCAAGAGTTCTTAGGAAACGAGATAGAATGTCATGAATGTTGAAGAAGAAGGTTCCTGACTGTGAAGGTACTCATGTGACCATGAGGGTACTCACATGATGACTAAGTATAAATAAGAGAAAAGCAAGATATGCATGAGGCAATAGATGGCTATATGAGAATGGAGAATCTGGAATAAGAGTACAGGGTCCGAGGAAAGTGAAGATAGAGATATGATATACGTGGGCAGGAAGGTCTGGTGACAAGGACGTTGATATTAATACAAGGCAAGGAATTAGGATGATGAGTATGTGTTGACAAGGATGTGGATGGAAGTCATGGAGACACGGTCGTGATTGATTAGTGTTGAGAAAAAGAGTATAGGGGCTAGAAATAGGGGAAAACATAACATTACCCCCTTACTAAGGCTTAGAATTGCCTGATTTGAAGTAAATTTCTTGGAAAGAATGAGGGATGCTTTTGTTAGACTTGTAAGCTCAAGTTCAAGGACGAGGTTGGATTTCAAGGAAAAGCTCTGAGAGCTTTTTGTTAACAAGATCATCAGGAAGCTTTGTTATAGCTGTGATGATGGTAGGGATTCCTCTAGAAAATATCCATTACAAAGGGTTTCCATATGTAGAGAGGGAATATGTCTTTTTGCCATCAACCTGAAATTCAGGCAGGAAAGACCAAGAGTGCAAGGATGAAGATGTTGAGGATGGGAAAAGGATAGCGAGCTTTTGTTAGAGCTTGGGGGACTGGGAGATTGAAAGAGATGGACAATCAGTTTATCCTCATGATCTGGAGGTATAAGAACATGGTTGGTCGAGGGATTGATCACAAGATAGTTTAGCCTTGTTTTGGAGATATGAGATGGGATAAGGAATGTATAATCAGTTTAGCCTCTTAATCAGAAGGTTCGAGGATGGAGATCAAGGAAAGAAGGGACAGCCAGTTTATACTCTTAACTAGGAGTTACGGGAGTGAGGATGGAATGAGAGAGATTTTTCTTTGGAGGGAGGAATGAAAGGAATTTTGAAAGAGATGAGGAGAGGAAAAGAACCCATCTAGGAATGAAGAGACAGGTGATACTTCTTATAATCTTTTAGAATGGTCTGTGCATGGAACAGATCTTTTTCTGGAACCCACGGGTCATCTTCTGGGGTGTAGCCTTTCCATTGGATGAGAAAATAGTGGTTTGTTGAAGAACTGTGATGTTTTAAAATTTTCTGAATTTCATATTCTTCTTCTCCACCAATGAGATCTGGTGGAGGTTTTGGGAAATTCTTGCTGTGAATAGGATTTTCGCGATATGGTAATAGTAAAGAAGCATGAAATATGTTGTGAATTTTCCATGTAGTGGGGAGACGGAGTTGATAGGAGAGTGGGGATAGGACCTTGGTGATTGTGAATGGTTCTTCTTGTTTAGGTGTGAATTTTGGGTTTATGATGGAATGTTTCAGGTTTCTGGCTTCAAGCCAGACTTTGTTGCCTTTCTTGAATGGGGTAAAGTTGCGATGGGAGTAGGATGCCATAACTTGACAAGCAAGTTTATGAGCTGCAAGGGCTTTGGAGCGTGCAGCTTCAAGGGTTTTCAGCTGATCAGCAACTGCAGAGATAGAAGATTCAGCAAAGACTGTAGGTATGGCTTTTGGTTCATAGCTGAGCATGAGGTAGAATGGTGATTTTGACATGACAGAATGGGGATGGTGATTATGAGCAAATTCTGCATGGGAGATGGATTCAGACCATGAGATGGGATTGTTACCACAGTAGATGCAGAGATATGTCTCGACTTCTTGGTTAACACATTCTGTTTTCCTGTCAGTTTAGGGATGATAAGTGGTGGATAGTGTGAGATTGTATCTGAGGAGGTGTCCAAGTTTCAGAGCAAATTTCGAGAGACTGAAATAGAGGTATACTTTATGAAAGAAGAGGTCAGTGACTCCTTCAGCAGTGATGGATTTCTTTGTAGGGCATAGAATTACCTCCTTAGTAAGCCTGTGGTCTACTATGATCAAGAGTGTATTGAAACCATTGGAGAGTGGAAGGTCAGTGATTAAATCACATGAAATCTGTTGAAATGGATGAGTGGCATCAGATTTAATCAGTGTAAGTGGCAATACAGTGGGATGGATGTTAGTTTTGTTTTGCTAGCAGGTTGCATAGCCTTCAATGTATTTGTGGACATGGTGAGCCAGACCAGGCCACCAGTAGTCACATGAAACAAGTTGGCGAGTCTTAAGGATGCCAGAGTGTCTGGCTGAAGGATCATCATGGCATGAAGAGACAATTTTATGGCGTAAATCGTCTTCTGGAGGAACATAGATGTGATCTTTGTAGGTGATAACACCATCGTGGTTTTGCCAGTCAGAGAGGCATGAGCAGAATGGAGGTGGTATCTTATTATCAAGAGCTTGGAGTGCAGTGAGAACAAGGGAATCATTGCCAGATGGTTCTGCAATGATAGAGTGAAGGGTTGCACTAGCCATACACATGAACATAGATGGAGGAAGGAGTGTGGTTTCCTCATTATCAGATGCATCTTTGGAAAGGTGGTCAATGTGTCTGAAGAGAGCATCGGGACCAGAGAGGGTAGTGCTGGAGACATGGATGAGTTTCAGATCATAATCTGAAATGTTGAGGAGCCAACAAGCTTGTCAACAATTCAGGGTCTGGGGTTGTCTGAAATATATGAGATTTTTGTGGTCAGTAAAGACCTGAATAGGGTCAACAGAGCTGATGAGATAATGTCTCCATGCTTTGAGGGCACAGAGAATGGCGAGGAGTTCTCTGTCATAGATGTTGTAATTTCTTTCTGCTGGAGAGAATGACTGGAAGAGGTATGAGCATGGATGCCATTCACCATTGAAATCAGTTTGGAGGAGAATTCCTCTTAATGCAAATTTGAAGGCATCAGTGGCAATGGCGAAAGGTTTGGTGAGATCTGGGAAGCAGAGGATGGATTTTGATAGGAACATCAATTTAAGCATTTTGAATGCTTGTTGACATTTATCCGACCAATTCCAAGGTTGAATTTTCTTGATGAGGTCAATCAAGGAGTGAGCAAGTTTGGAGTAATTTTGTATGAATCACCTATAAAAGTTGGCAAAACCTAGGAATGAGCGGACTTCTTTGACTAAGGTAGATACTGGCCATTTGGTGATACCTTCAAGTTTAACTGGATCCATTTCAAGACCCTGTTTGTTGATGATCATTCCAAGGTAGTCAACTTCCTTGGTAGTGAAGTTGCATTTTTGAGGTGGAGATGGAGGTTAAGTTCTTGCATTCGTTGCAAGACATGATGGGTTCGTTCAGTATGAACTTCTTCATTGTCTGAGAGAATAAGGAGGTTGTCCATGTAGATGACAAGCCATCCTTCAGCAATCATGTCTCTGAAAGAATTGTTCATGAATTGTTGAAATGTAGTGGGGGAGTTTGTCATGCTGAAGAACATGACCATGGGTTCGAAAAGGCCTTTGTGATTACTCTTTATTTTCACATTGTCATGTCTTCACATGTGCACATGGTCACATTTCACTTATTCACACTTTCAAGACTTCATGATTATTACTCTTGATGGAGTCACACTTCACAATCATCATGACCCCTATTCTTATGAGTCACAATTATAGATGAATCATATCTAATACTTGAGGCATCAGGCTATGTCTTCCATTCCACCACATCTATGCTTCTCATTCACATTAGATACACACCTTAGGTGTATGTTTATGCTTCTCTTCCATTTCTACTTATTAGATATGCATTGTAAACTCATGGACTACATAGGATATCTCTAGATGAGACATTTATAGATACAAACATAGATAGAGTATATATATAACCCCTGTAGAGCCAGGAGACTCTAATGAAGTCTTCCTGGAGTTTTTCCTCTATAAGCAGTATCTAGTCTGCTAGACCTCTAGTTTCCCTTGCTAGGGTTATCACTACTATGCTCATCAGTGCTCATCACTTAGATAGGAAGCACTAAGGAGTACAAGACTATGGCAGTCATTGTCTATGTATAAGAACATGCATATAAGAAGACCTGGACCACAGAAGGCTATATCTTTGTAGGTAGTCCATATATGAAAATACACAAGGATGCTATGCCTCTTAGTGAGCACCTCTCTTGTAAGAAGATACAACATGTTGTACAAAGACTATATACATGTTATGACCAAGGACCATAGTGGCTGTGCTATTATAGTAAGTCCATACAAGATCTATGAAGATAGGATAACAGGACTACTGTAGATGTTATAGTAGCACATTCCTGGAGTTTTCCCTATTCACAATAAGACTATTATCTTCACTTCTCTACTTGTGTTCCTAGTCTGTAAGCAAGACTAGTCAAGCCCACTTGATAAAGGTTATCACAAGAGTAACAAGACACTTCTCTTGGGCAATTTCTATTGTCTCTTGATGGCTATGCCTCAGAGGTTTAGGGTTATTTCAGGATCTGCAATATGTTTGTAAATATTATTTTGAATAAATAGATTAACTTTATAATAATAATAGATTGTAAATTATTTTTAAAATTTATAACATAATAAGTCTATATAACTAACTCTTAATTATTATTTTAAGTAAATTTAATTAACTTATTCATTTTTTTTAGAAGGCTACATTCTATAATATTATCAAATACTTATTTTTAATTTAGTGTTAAATATTAATATTAAATATAGTCTATTTTTAAGATGAAATTTATTTATGAGTAAGTATTAACTATATTATTAGTATTTATTTGACCTTGCCTCTAATGTCATCTACTAGCTAGTGTTGCCTTGATTTAGCTTTTATTAAGCCAGTGTTATATCTATCTAATACATATATAAGACAGAAACAGCTGATAACTGGATTATGCCAGCAAAGGTTTGAGCTAAGAGCTAAGTGTTACAACTTATCCCAGACTTCCCAATAGTGTATACTCTTTTCCTTTTCCTCTGCGCTTACCAAATACATGAGTACCCTTCCGGTCATGTGGGTACCCTTCCAGTCAGGAACATTCTTCTTCATCGTTCCCTGACATTCCATCACATCACATGATTTGCTTAGTCAGCAAATCACCTTTCACTATATAAACCCGTCTATCTCCTTCCTTCACCCTTAAGCTAGAGCTCCCTTAAGATACCTTCCTTGTATCTGGTAGCTTGTTCAATACTAGCTTTCCTCGTGTTGTGTCTCCTGCATGTCCTCGTCCTCCACATTGATTGGACGCTCCCTGAATCTTTGGGCTACCTTCGTGGTAGTATCTTTCCTCGTAACTAAGTTGTTGCTCTTCACACGACTTCCTCGTACCCTCGTCATCGTTGCTCAGTTAGCACGACCTTTCCTCATCATTGTTGCCTTAGTTGCACGACTCCTCGTCAATCGTCACCTTCAACACCTTTAAGGGCTTTTGCTTGTCCCTATCTGGGCCAAGCTTAACAAAAGCTCTAGCTTACCCTCTCACCGGCTGTCACCGTACACGCCGCCAACATATCTTCCTCATGGTTCAATCCAACTTGACCTACCAGGCCTCACCTCCTTGTTGCCCAAGAACAAAGATGACACCTCCAAGGATCTGATTCAGATCATCCCCCAGATTTCCCTGACACAGAAGAACCTTCTGACTCAGGTTCAGATGTTGACCTATTTCAGGAAGACGAAGCTCCAGACCTAGCACTGCTAGTAATCCCTCGGTCACCCACCCTGGCATCACCTACTTCACGACCCCAATCAGGTCAAATTTTCCTCGCCCCAGTAATTCCACGCCCTACAATGTCCTCGTCATCAAAACCTGTTGAACTTAAAATCAATGCCCCAGAACCATACGATGGGTCAGAAGAACTCCTAGACCCTTGGCTCGGAAATGTCTTGTTTTATCTCGACACTAATGAAAAAGTTTATGACACCGACAAGAAGAAAATCACTTTTGCCTTGTCATATATGACAAAAGGACCAGCCACCCATTGGGCACACACCTTCCACAAAGACAGCATCTCAGGAACCAAGGTCCTCACAAGCACTTGGGAAGAATTCATCACGGAAGTCAAGGAAGCTTTCGAATCCACCAATTCCACATACAAGTCCATCACCTAGCTCATGAACAACAGAGTCAGCAAAGACCTCGACCTCACCTCCTACATCACACAATTTCATAACCATGTCACCACCTCTGGAATAGGCAATGACAAAGTACTTATCGAATTCTTTGCCAAAGGAATTCCCTCCGGCCTCGTCCACAAAATGTACGGAGAGGCAACCCATGTCACTACCATCAAGGAATGGTACAAGAAGGTCCAAGAGTACCAAACTCTTTATGAGGAAGCCAAAGGGATCATTGAATCCCAAAGGAAGAAATCAGCTCCCATATACAAATCGTACTCCCGCTCCGAGAAAGATCCTAATGCAATGGACGTTGATGTCAATGCCATACGCTATCTGCCAAAACTTACCCCTGAAGAACGTGAACGCCTCAGAAAGATTGGGGCATGTTTCAAATGTCGCTGAAAAGGACACTCAGCTCATGACTGCAAAACCAAATTTGAATCAGCTTCCTCCTTGTCCACCTCGGAAACCAAAACTGTGGAGAAAAAGGTCCACAAAGAGAAGAAATCTGCCAATCTTCCAAAACTGAAGGAAATTGAAGAAGACTCCGACTCAGAAGACGAAAGAAACATCCAAAAGATTACCTTCAGAAAGGATTTTTAAATGGAAGGGCTGCCTCAACGCCAGTACCTTCCTTCCCATGTAAAGTAGCCGCTGTACGTGAAACAACTATGAGCTAATAACAACCCTATACAGGATTGCACAAGTGGAAGTCAAAGATAAAAGAGAAAGTAACTGAAGGGATCGAATCAAGGAATCCCTCACTCGTAGTGATGGATGTCAGAAGAGAACTTGATTGAAGACTTTGCATCAAAGTCCTGGTCTTATATACTATATGGATGTGTATATCTATTTGTACATGTTTGACTATGTAAATAGTTCATTTAGGAATTATATAACCATAAGAGGTAAGTAATGCTGTGCGTGATGAGTCCTTGTGACTCAGAACATATCTGTGCATAGGTTTTGTGGTGTTGACAGTAATTAAATACATGAGTCACACACGTTGTATGGCAGAATGGAAGTTAAGAAGCATGATGGACATGTTGTCCGATATTGTCATGAGAATAGAAGTCAATGGACTTCTAGACAGTAATTAATCCTTATCGTGTGACTTGAGAGAAAGTGGGTCAAGGGTTTGTACCCTTGATACATGACTTGACTTGGAGAATAAAATGAGAGTGCTTAGTAAGCTGCTTAGTCAGCAAGCTTAGTCTTTGTTCGTTATGAAAAATGTTAAGTCCCGTAGGACAAGGTATGTCATTAGGCAGCATTTGTAACAGTACAGATATCCACCTCCAATATGATGATTCCTATTCAACTCATCGTCCCCTCGCACACGCTCAAAGATGTCGAAACCTGCACCCTAATTGATAGTGGCATCCAAATGAACTGTATTGATTGGGGCTTTGTTCAAAAGCATCAACTCCCCACTATCCATCTTAAAAACCAGATCCGAGTCTGCAATGTGGACAACTCAGTTAACTCCAAGGGTCTAATCAAATTCACCACGACCCTCTTTGTGAACATCCAGGGCATTGTCCAAGAAATGCTCTTCTACATAATGGACTGTGGAGATGATAACGTCCTTCTAGAACTTCCATGGCTCAAACGAGTAAACCCCGCCATTGACTGGAATGCCCGGTCACTCTCTATTGACAAATCAAAGGATGAGTCAAAAATCCTTTTCGCTCAGTATCAAACTGCCTACGACATGAATGAACATAAATTCGCCAAGAAACTTCCTCCTCCGACCTGCAAAATGGTCAAACCCAAATCCACCCCTGCCTTGTTTGAATTTATGGAATACGAGACACAAGAAGAGTTTGTAAACCATGCCCTCTTATCTCGGGCAATTCGGAACAAGAAGACCAAGATTAGATGAACCCTTCTTCCTGACTCTATTTGCCAAACAACCTGATCTGGCAACCGCTATCTCTCTCCTAAGGCTATTCACAAAATCACCCATGCCACGGAACTTGCAGTCGAAGCTGAAAAGCTAAAACCCAAGAAAACTCTCCCCTCCGAATACGAAGAATTCACCAAAGTCTTCACCAAACCAGATGCTGGCGAACTTCCTCCGTCCAGACCCTATGACCATAAAATAAATCTCAAAGAATCCTTCATGCCTAAAATAGGCAAATTATACCCTCTTTCCACCGAAGAACGTGAAGCTACAGAAACATTCATCGAAGAGAACCTTAAAGCGGGCAAAATTTGCCTGTCTAATTCCCCTCAAGCATCCCCATTCTTTTTCGTCAAAAAGAAAGATGGAAAACTTAGACCATGCCAAGACTACTGATACCTGAATGAACATACAATCCGCGATGCATATCCCCTTCCACTTATTGGCGACCTCCTCGACAAACTAAAAGGCGCCAACGTCTTCACTAAATTTGACGTCTGCTGGGGATATAACAATGTTCATATCAAAGATGGACATCAATGGAAAGGGGCCTTCCTCACCCACAAAGGCCTTTTCGAACCTATGGTTATGTTTTTTGACATGACTAATTCCCCCACTATCTTTCAACGTTTCATGAATGATTCGTTCCGTGATATGATCACCGAAGGATGGCTCATTATCTATATGGACGACCTCCTCATCTTCTCTGACAATGAAGAAACTCATACCGAACGTACTCGCCATGTCTTGCAAAGAATGCAAGAACTTAACCTCCACCTCCAACTAGAAAAATGCAACTTCGCCACCAAAGAAGTTGATTATCTTGGCATGATCATTAATGAACAAGATCTAGAAATGGACCCAGTCAAACTTGAAGGCATCGCTAAATGGCCAACGCCTTCATCTGTCAAAGAAGTCCAATCGTTCCTCAGATTCGCCAACTTTTATAGGCGATTCATCCAAAATTACTCTGAAATTGCACGTCCACTCATTGACTTAACCAAGAAATCCCAGTCTTGGAGTTGGACTGAAAAATGTCAACAAGCGTTTGAGATGCTCAAATCCATGTTTCTCTCAAAACCCGTCCTTTGTTTTCCAGATCTGTCTAAACCATTTGCCATTGCCACCGATGCCTCTAAATTTGCATCTGGAGGCATACTTCTTCAAACTGACTCCAACGGTGAATGGCACCCATGCTCTTATCTCTCTCAGTCATTTTTCCTAGCAGAACGAAACTACGATATCTATGACCAAGAACTCCTTGCCATCCTCCGTGCCCTCAAAGCATGGAGACACTATCTTATTGGATCTGTTGACCCAGTCCAGGTCTTTACAGATCATAAAAATCTTACCTATTTCTGCCAACCCCAAACACTCAATCACCGACAAGCCCGTTGGCTCCTTGACATTTTGGACTACGACTTAAAACTCACCCATGTCCCTGGTACCACCCTCTCCGGCCCTGACACCCTCTCTAGACGCATAGATCACCTTTCAAAAGATGTGTCAGATAATGAAGAAACAACTCTTCTCCCACCATCAATGTTTGTTCGCACTGCGAGTGCCACACTTCATTCCATCATTGTCAAAAAATCAAGCAATGATTCTCTCATCCTTACTGCTCTTCAAGCCTTGGACAATAAGATTCCTCCTTCCTTCTGCTCTCACCTTTCTGATTGGCAAAATCGCAATGGTGTTATCACCTACAAAGATCGTGTGTATATACCCTCTGAAGACGACCTTCACCACAAAATCGTCTCATCCTGCCATGATGACCCCTCCGCCAGACATTCCGGTGTCTTAAAAATCTGACAACTTGTCTCACGCGAATACTGGTGGCCAGGTCTAGCCCACCATGTACGAAAATATGTTGAAGGCTGTGCAACCTGCCAGCAAAATAAAGTCAACACACACTCCACTGTACCTCCACTCACTCCAATCAAATCCCACACCACTCGCCCATTTCAACAGATCTCATGCGATCTAATCACCAATCTTCCATCTTCTAATGGTTTCGATATGCTCTTGGTCATTGTAGACCACGGGCTTACTAAGGGGGTAATTCTATGCCCTACCAAGAAATCCATTACCGCCGAAGGGGTAGCAGACCTCTTCTTCCATAAAGTATACCTTCATTTCGGCCTCTACAAGAAAATCATTAGCGATAGAGGACCGCAATTCGCTTCAAAATTTGCCTTGGAACTTGGACGCCTTCTAGGCTATGACCTTGCCCTTTCCACAGCCTATCATCCTCAGACTGACGGAGAAACTGAATGAGTTAATCAAGAAGTTGAAACTTACCTCCGCATTTACTGTGGCAATAACCTCACCTCATGGTCCGAATCTATATCTCATGCTGAATTCGCACATAATCACTGCCCTCACTCCGTCACCTCGAAATCTCTGTTCTATCTCATGCTAGGCTATGAACTGAAAGCCATTCCCATGGTCTTTGCTGAATCCTCTATTCCTGCAGTCATTGACCGACTAAAAATCCTTGAAGCAGCCTGCTCTGAAGCTCTTGCTGCTCACAAATTAGCATGCCAAGTCATGGCATCATGCTCTCGTCGCCATTACACTCCTTTTAAGAAAGGTGATAAGGTTTGGCTTGAAGCCAGAAACCTGAAATGGTCTATTGTTAACCCAAAATTTGCCCCTAAATGAGAAGGACCCTTTACCATCATCTCGGTCCTATTCCCCTTATCATTCAAACTCCGCCTCCCATTCACATGGAAGATTCACTCCGTGTTCCACACTTCTCTGTTATTGCCCTATCGCGAAAACCCCGTTCATGGCAAGAATTTCCCAAAACCTCCATCTGATCTTATCGGTGGAGAAGAGGAATACAAAATACAGTGGATATTAAAACATTGAGGTCCACCCTCCAACCACTATTTCCTTATCAGATGGAAAGGCTATACCCCAGAGGACGATTCTTGGGTGCCTGAGAAAGACTTATCTCACGCACAGACCATTCTCAAGGATTATAAGAAGCGTCACCCTTCTGTCCACTCCCTTACCACCAAATGCATTTCCTTCTTAATAAACATGCCTCGTATTCCCACTTCTGAACTTCCTGTCTCTCCTTTTGCCCGCACCTTTTGCCGTCGCTCCTCTACACACAAGGATGCCCTCGCATGTGCCCTCAATGACCCTTCATTGGCAACTACGCTGGACTGCTGCATTCACTCAGACTCCCCCATGGGCCTCCTTTGTGCCACCTACGGCGCACACCAGATGTTGTCCACTGCCATCGCCCATATTGAAAGATTCCCTCCTTCCTCCGAATTAGATTCCGTCCTTTCCCTCCTCCGTAGATCACATTCACAAGTCAACCAACAAATCCTCGCCACAGCCCATCAGTTGGAAATGACCAAAGTAGGTGAGAAGGTCCATTCTCTACTCGCCAAATATGGCGATGCACTTCCCCCATCTCCTTCTGAAGAGGAGAAACTGGCCACCCTCACTCATCTCATCCGCACTCAAAACGACACTCCCCTCCTTCATGGAGACCCCAACTTTTACAGAGCATGTGCTGGCTGTCATCATATCAGTCATAAGAAAGCAGACTGCCGCAGGACCAAATGTAGGGTCTGCAAGAAGTTTGCCATGGGACACATGGAGTGGCAATGCCCCGTCAAGTCCCGCTCCCCAGTATACTCATTGCCGTCTTCATCCGATTCTAACCCAGCACTTCCTCTTCCCATCCCATCACCGCCAACTCCTCAGTTATGGAGTCCTCCTTACGATAACTCTGACCCAGAATTTACACCTGATAATTTACGAGCCAATGACCCCATCATCCCTGTCGAGGTGTTACAACCTTGCTCTCCCTCCGCCCATTCTCTTGATCTCACTGACATGCAAGCATGCGAGCGTAACCCAGAATTTGAACGCATCGCATATGAAGCAGAAGAATGTGCTGAATTGGCTGCCTGCCATCGTCATACCTTGTGCACCTTGTACACTGAAATCATGGATGACATCAACCTCCGAGACGCCAGAAACAACTCAGAGTTGGAGGATTATTCAGCCGATGAAAATAGGTCAGATGTTGAAGACCGTCACCAGGTCCTTATGGATGCCAGTATCTCCACTATACATTGGCAAGATCATGAAGTCCCTTGCTGGGATGAAGTCGAAATTCTGGTCCTTGGGGCCGAACATTGAAGAATAGGTTATTCTTTGGACTTAGTAAGGGGGTAATGTTACAACTTATCCCAGACTTCCCAATAGTGTATACTCTTTTCCTTTTCCTCTGCACTTACCAAATACATGAGTACCCTTCCGGTCATGTGGGTACCCTTCCAGTCAGGAACATTCTTCTTCATCGTTCCCTGACATTCCATCACATCACATGATTTGCTTAGTCAGCAAATCACCTTTCACTATATAAACCCGTCTATCTCCTTCCTTCACCCTTAAGCTAGAGCTCCCTTAAGATACCTTCCTTGTATCTGGTAGCTTGTTCAATACTAGCTTTCCTCGTGTTGTGTCTCCTGCATGTCCTCGTCCTTCACATTGATTGGATGCTCCCTGAATCTTTGGGCTACCTTCGTGGTAGTATCTTTCCTCGTAACTAAGTCGTTGCTCTTCGCATGACTTCCTCGTACCCTCGTCATCGTTGCTCAGTTAGCACGACCTTTCCTCATCATCGTTGCCTTAGTCGCATGACTCCTCGTCAATCATCGCCTCCAACACCTTTAAGGGCTTTTGCTTGTCCCTATCCGGGCCAAGCTTAACACTAAGAGCAATCCTACTTTCAGAGAGTAGATTGGATTTCAACATAAGACTAAGAGCAGAGGGCACAGACTAAGCAAAAGATAATTAGATGAGGTTCAGAAGGTTGAGAATGGAAACTACTACTACAAGAGACTTGCTCTAAATAGTGATAGACAATTCAGCTTAGATAAGGTAGGAATGAAATGTCATGGAACAAGAAAAAAAGGATATAGTCATCAGAATAATAAATCTGATGTAAGTAGAATTGAATTTGAAAAAGAATATCTAATGCTGTTGTATATATATTATAGAACTCCAACCATCTGGAAGAGAAGGAGAAAATGAAATAGTTTTAGAGGGTCAGAAGTCAAGGTGCAAAAGAAGAAATGAAAAGGAGAAACAATATGTATCTGGACCATAGGATGTCAAACCAGATGATCTGCAACAAGCAAGATACCAGAAAGAGATGTGAATGTAAGTAGAGAATTGTAACATTACCCTCTTTATATAATTGAATCTCTGATTCAATGAATATCAAGTCTGCTTCTACATTGGAGATCCATATTCTAACAGAAAGAGGGGAAGTAGTGTATTCTAAGAATGTCTTGTGCTTGATCTGGAGTGTTGACTATAAAAATATAGTTATTAGCAACATATCCACCTTCTGTTAGACCTAGCACTTGATGCTAGAGATAACTTTGACTTGAGGAAGGTCTGACTAAGAAAGAAGCTCATGAAGAGTCCCAACATCCTCAGACAGCCTTTATTTGCTAGGCAAAATAGACAGTAGATTCAAAGTGAGGAAAAGAGGCTATACATATTGTGGCTATGTTTAAATAGTGATAGTTGATTTACTATAGGGCCAGCTCTAAGAAAATATAAACAGAAAAGTACTGCAGATTGATTAAGCCATAGTAGAACATTTATTGAATGGCAAAGAATCATCTGAGTAATAGGAACTATGAAGCTGATGTGAGAGAATTGGCTGAGAAGTAAGCATTCTTGACAAAGAAAGAAATAATAGATCAAAAAGGGACTACTCACCATAGAGCTAATTTACAGTAATACTATGCAAGGATTTAGAGGAGAAATGATAAGTAGGAAGTTAGTCCAAGTTGTATGGGTTATTTCCAAGAGGATGGTAGATTGTGCAAAGCATAATAGAGCAATGGAGAAGCAAAGAAAAAGAATTATAACATCTTCATTGCAAAGTCCACAGATATGCTAGAAAGAAAAGCAATCTGCATAATTTCACCTCTGACAAAAAGCACACTGGATATGCAGGCAAGCAGCTTGAGTATGATCAGAGGCAGACTGATGGCAGTTTAGGCAGATATAGAGGGAACAATCCTCTCTATAGTGATTTTGCATGTGGCAACAGAAGCATTCTATAAAGGTTGAAGTGGATCATCATCATATAATGGGAGGGAGGACCTAAGTGGAGGATGATAAAACAGAGATTCCAGGTCTAAGAGGGATCTAAAAGGACCAGACTAGTTTGATGTTGTCCTTAATCCATTCCAGTTGAAAATTGATGATGATGGAGGTGTTTATTTTACTAGTTTTTGAAGTGAGAGAGGGGAAGGAGAGTTGTTTTTCCAAATAGAAGGGAGGAATGGAGACTGGATTAAGCTGTTGATTAATGATGAGATCTGAATGATTAATATAAAGGTTCTGTTGATTATTGGTCATAGCACAGAAAACTTTTCAGAAGGTGGGATAGATAATAGAGAGTGGGATGTGTTCAATGTATGCATGAAGGCCATAATAATGAAGGGCAGATAGAATATGGTTTGGAATATTGGAGAGCATAGTTTGAAGGGGAATACCAAAGTTTGCTAGCAAGTCACTTGGAGCAGCAAGAAAGTGGTACCATTGAGCTCAAATTACTTCATGAAAAGTGTGGACTAATTCATGTGTGTTACAATTCTTTTTCTTTGCTTCTCCATTGCTCTATTATGCTTTGCACAATCTACTGTCCTTTTGGAAATAATCCATACAACTTGGACTAACTTTCTACTTATCATTTCTTCTCTGAATCCTCATATATTGCATAGTATTACTGTAAATCAGCTCTAGTCCCTTTTGATCTCTTATTTCTTTCTTTGTCAAGAATGCTTACTTCTCAGCCAATTCTCTCACATCAGCTTCATAGTTCCTATTACTCAGATGATTCTTTGCCATTCAATAAATGTTCTACTGTAGCTTAATCAATCTGTAGTACTTTTCTGTTTATATCTTCTTGAGGCTGGCCCTATAGTAAATTGACTATCACTATTTAAATGTAACATATATAGCATCTTTTCCTCACTTTGAATCTACTGTCTATTTTGCCTAGCAAATAAAGGCTGCCTGAGAATATTGCAACTCTTTGTGAGCTTCTTCATTAGTTAGACCTCTCTCAAGTTGAAGTTATCTCTAGCATCAAGTGCTATGTCTAACAAAAGATTCAAAGTCACCTTTGTCCCTCCTGTTATTGAAGTAGGACCACTCTCTTGTTCCATAGCACCCAGCACCATCAGACCACCTCTTAGCAAAGAGGAAGATCAATCAGAAAGTCAGACATCCCCTAGTCAATGAATCACTTCATCATTATCTCAGTCAATTGATCAATTCAGTCCTGTATCCTAGAATCAGACATACCTATCAACCAGGTACATACACAGTAACCCAGTCCTTATCCAGTTGCAGCATCTCTAAAATCCTTGTATCCCAACCCTTGCCACAGATTGCTGCAACTAGATCACCTAGTCCCATTTTTACTAGTCCTTCATCTAGCCAGCCCTCCACCTAGCCCTTCACTAATCATCATGTCTACCATCCAATTGAAAGTTAAAGCCACCCTTTCTGCAGATTTTTCAGATGAACCAGATGAATCCACTTGGTGGATTAAGGTGATAAACACCTACTTTACAGTAAATAAACCCATCTACTCTGATAATGCAACTAAGATCTTGATCTTTGTTAGATCTAGCACTTGATGCTAGGGATAACTCAACTTAAGGGAGGTCTGACTAAGGAAGGTGTTACAATTCTCTCCCTTTCGCCATCCATCGTACTTCTTTCCTTCGACCAACCTCACGTCTTCTTTGGTATTGTTCATCAATGTTACACTCACTTTTTGCTTATCATTTCATCCAATCCTAATCTTCTGCCCTTATGATCTAGTTCTGAGAGGTATGTCATATTCATTTAGCTTTGGACCTTAACTCCTCAGCTGATTCTGTCATATCGACCTCATAGTTCCTCACCTTCCATTTGTTCCATCTCCTTCTATAGTGTTCTACTGCAGTTAGCTAATCCACAGCATTCTCTTTCTATTCTTGTTACTTCTGGATCAGCTCTAACTAAAACAGCTGTCACTATTTAAGACGTAGGATAGCCGCATGTATTACTTTCCCTACTTCGAATCTATTATCTCTTTACCTAACATAACATAAGTTTTACCAAGGACATTGCAACTCTTCATGAGCTCCTCCCCTGGTAGAATCTCTCTCAAGTCTAGTTCAGTCTAAGTATCAAGAGCTTTCCTCCTCACATCTTCACATAAGGAGTAATAGCGTTAGGCTTAACAGAAGGAGCTCATGAAGAGTTGCAATGTCCTCAGACAGACTTTATTTGCTAGGCAAGATGACAGTAGATTTGAAGTGGAGCAAAGAGGCTGTACATGCTAATGCTATGTTTAAGTAGTGACAGCTGATTTATTACAGGGCCAGTTCTAGAAGGATATAAATGAAAAAGAACTATAGACTGACTAAGCCATAGTAGAAAGTCATAGAATGATAAGAAATCATATGAGTGACTGGAACTATGAAGTCAATACAAGAGAATCAACTAAGAAGGAAGCATTCTTGACAAATAAAAGAGAAATGAGATGACTTGCCATAGGGCTGATTCATAGTAGTACAAGTCATGGATTTAAAAAAGAAATGATAAGTAAGAAATAGGACCAAGTAGTACAGGTTATGGGAATGTTGGCCATAGATATTCAGTGCTTGCTCTAAGGATAGACAGTCAAATGGACAGTCATCTGCCACATGTCCAGCTTGATTACAAAGTTTACATGAGTGAATGGGACAGATGTGATCTGTATGTCTCCATTGATTACAAAAGCCACATTGTTACAAGTGCACTCTAAGCCTATAGTGCATTATGATTACTGAAGCTACAAATATGGATAATCATTTTCCTAAGTTTTATTTTATCAGTACTGGTTTTACTGATTACTCTTTATTTTCACATATTCACATGAATTCACACCTTTACAATCATCATGACCTCTATTCTTATGAAGTCATGATCATAGATGAATCACACCTGATACTTGAGGCATTAGGCTATGCACTTCCATTCTATCACATCTATGCTTCTTATTTACATTAGATCCATATCTTAGGCATATATTTATGCTTCTCTTCCATTCTTACTTATTAGATATGCATTGTAAACTCATGGACTACATAGGATATCTCTAGATAAGACATCCATAGGTACAAATATAGATAGAGTATATATACAACCCATGTAGAGCACAAGGGACTTGAACAAAGTCCTCTTGTGTATTCCTCTCTATAAGAATTATTATCACATTTACTTTATTTCTAGTTGTAAGCAAGACTAGTCAAGATCTACTTGGTAAAGGTTACCACAAGGCTAACAAGACACTTGCCTTGGACAACTATGGTTGCCTCTTGATGGCTACACCTCAGAGGTTTATGGTTGTTTCACACATTGGATGTGGAGACACAAATACTGGAGGTGTCCAGGTGCAGAGATGTGGCAGTTAGAGCAGGTGTAATAGAGACAGTCTTTTTGATAGTGACTGAGCATATGACAATGAAAGCACTCAGTGATAGCTGAGGCTGAATGATGACTGGGAGAAGATAAGTTGGAGCAGATACAGTGACTCCAAAAATCCTTTCAATGCCTAAGCTTAACATGGTGTGTGAAGCACTCCATAATCACCTGTGGGAATATCACTTAGGTTAGCAGAGATCAAAATTAGTACTTACAAATTGGTTCCTGGATCATGTGATTTGGGCCAGTAGCTGTGGAGATATGCCTATTTTAAAACATTAACACCATTGAAAGGATTTTTTCACTTTTCAGTTGAAGCTAGAATTTCAATTAAATCAAAGGGCAACTGCCAATGCTAGGCTTTACAAACAAAGATATACAAATAAACATTATGTCTGAGTTTAAATAAGTTCACACACTCCTTGATTCTCAACCACTACCATGATCTGATCTCTCTCTCTTACCCAACAGAAAACCATTCTCTCTATGCTTATTGCTGGCCAATCTGGTGATGATATTGCCAAGCAAACTGGTATTAGCCACTCTACTATATCCAGAATTTGCTCCAAACACTGTTCAGACCTTTCAAAGTCTCTTGGAGATCAACCCTCTAAGCTTTCTTCCACCAATATCTGTTATGCACAGCATCTCATTACCTCTGGCAAGGCTGAGACTGCAGTCCAAGTGACCAAAGCACTTACCAACATCATCAACCAACCTCTTTCCACCAATACAGTCTGTCAGCATTTGAAAAAATCTGGTATGAAGGCTGTAGTCAAGTCTAAATGCTCCATTCTCTCTGCTAAGCATCTGTTACAATTTCTTTCCTTATTGTGTCTCTCATTCTTATCACCTGCACTCAACCTGCTATTCTCTTTGATATTACCTATGAAACATGGTCTCATCTTCTATTGATCATTTCTCCTTTACACCCATGACTTATTCTTCTGTGAGCTCTTGTACTGGATACTACTCCTTCATTGATTCTCTAGTATCAATGTTGTAGTTCCTAATTAGTCATTTATCTTCCATAGTGTTCTTTTTGATTCCACTGCAGATTGACTAATTCACAGCCTCCTCTTCTTATTATATCTTTCTAGACCAGCCCTATAGTTAAACAGCAATCACTACTTAAGACATTGCTAGATATTATGTAAACCTTTTCTCTGCTTTGAATCTACTATCATCTTGCCTAACTTAAACCTGAGTTTTACTAAGGACATTGTGACTTTTTGTGAGCTCCTCCCTTGGTAGAACCTCTTTTGAGTCCTAAGTTGTTCCTAACATCAAGAGCCACTACCTCATGTTCTACACAAGGTATTGTTTGTTAGGTCTAACAAAAGATTCAAAGTCACCCTTGTCCCTCCTTTCATCAGAGTAGGACCACCCCCCCCCCTCCCCCCCCCCCCCCATCACCATAGCATCCAGCATCATCAGACCACCTCTCAGTGAAGAGGAAGACCATCCAGAAACCCAGTCACTACTCAGTTGATGAATCACTTCATCATCTACTCAGTTCAACAACCCAGCCCTGTACTCTAGACCCAGACACACATATCAACCAGGTGCATACCTAATAACCCAGTCATCATCCAGTTGCAGCACACCCAGAATCTTAGCTCTCCAACCCCTATCCCAGATCACTGCATCCAGATCACCTCATCCCATTTTTACCAGCCCTCCACCTAGCCCATCACCTAGTCCACTACTGATCACCATGTCTATCACTTGATTGGAAGTTAAAGCCACCCTCCCAGCAGAATTTTTGGAAGAAACCAATGAATTCACTTGATGGATCAAGGCGATGAATGCCTACTTTTCAGCCAACCCATTGATCTACTCTGATGACACTACCAACATCCTAATCTGCCTTAACAAAATGAGTAAAGGCAGAGGAATCCAGTTCTCTGAGATGTGGTATGAGAAGATGGCAGATGCTGCTGTTGATGCCACAAAGAAAACCTTTGCCAAATTCACAGAAGACTTCCAGTTCATCTTCTTTCCATTTAACTCTAAAGCCAAGGCTTGAATGGAGCTCCACCATCTTGTCCAAACTAAGACCAAGAAGGATGGTAAATTTCAAGAATATATCACTGAATTCCAGGCTCTGGCAGCTAAAGCTGGAGTGACTGAGGACCACACCCTCATTGACAACTTTTCCATGGACATTGACCAGAAACTTGCCATCATGATCCTTGGAGCTGAGAAACCTACCATCACAATCCAGGATTGGATTGAAAAGGTGAAGACCTACCATCAGCAGCTCATGAAAATTGAAGACCTCAAGAAAGGTGTCACTTGTCCAACTCTTCCTCCTTGTCCACCTGTACCAAAGACTCAAATGCCATGGATGTTAACACTATCCATCTTAAGAAGCTTACTTCCACCAAGAGAGCCAAATGCATCAGAGAGAATTGATGCTTCAAATGCTGAAAGGTTGGCCACTCCACTCAGAATTACAGAGCCACCTTCTCTCCTAGACTTTCCACTACTCAAGTCCAAGCCATCTTGACCACTCCACCTGCACCCCCTTCAGCTATTGCCACCACCACCATAACACCTTTCTTGTCCAAATCCATTGATCCAATCAACTCCTACATTACCTTTCTTAAAGAAAAAGGGAAAGACCTGAAACAGATTCTGCAAACACTCCAGATCTGCTTTAATGAAGAAACTAAGACTGCTTTCTTGAGTTTTTGAATGGAGATGTTACAAATGCTACCTAATACAATACCTCTGAAACAACTACAAGAAATCAAACAATCCTATATAGGATTTCAACTTGTCAAAGTCAAAAAACAAAAGAGAATAAGCAGATGGGTCAAATCAAGGAATCCCCCACTTGTAGTGGTGGCTTTTGAAAGAACTTTATTGAGGGGCTTTCCGTTAAAGATCTGACTTTATATACTATATGGAATTTGTACCTATTTGTACTTATTTATATATGTAAATAGTCCATATTTGGAAACATATATCTTTATATGATAAAGAGGCTGTCTGTGATGAGTCATTGTGACTCAGAACATATCTATGCATAGCCTTGTGGCGTATCTTTGAAATAATGGTAATTAACTGCATGAGTCACATACATTGTGTGGAAGAATGGAACTTGAGAAGCATGATGAACACATTGTCCATTATGAACATGGGAATAGAAGTCAAGGGACTTCTACATAGAGATTAAAGAAAGATTGTGTTTGTTAACAAAAGTGTTTCAAGGGTTTACACCCTTGATGCATGACTTGACTTAGAATAATAAATGAGTGTTCTTAGTGAGTAGCTTAGTCAGCATGCTTGGTCATTGTTTGTGATGAAAAGTGTTAAGTTCCATAGAATGAGTTATGTCATTAGGCAGCATTTGTAATACTACCTCCCTTCTATGAATTGCATTCCAGGTGATTAAAGGGTTGTGTGGTCCCCTTCAGTATAGGTTTTCCACAGTACTTGAAAAGTCATATAAATTTGACTGCCAACATCCTCAGCTTTTGAGGAGCATTGAGGTACTTTTTATAAAAATTTTTTATTGCTTGTTGGGCATTCTTTAGATTACCTTCCAGTTTCCAGGTATGGTCATCTTTAGACCATCCGTGCCAATGGACTAGGTATTCCAACTGTTGTCCTTTCATATGAGAATCAATGAGATAGTCAACTTCGTATTCTTCATCACAATCTTCTGTCACATGTGATGGACCTGCCATTGGAGCTTCCTGTCCCTGCAGCCTTTCCTTATATGGCTTTAGGCATGATACATTTATAACAGGATGAATTTTCATTGTTTTTGGTAAGTGGAGTTCACATGCATTAGGACCTCTCAGTGTGATGACATCATAGGGACCAATCCACTTCTCTTGAAGTTTATGTGATGCTTGTGGGAGTCAGAGATGCTCCATGCTGAGCCAAACTTTATCTCCAATCTTATACTCTGGTGCATCAGATCAGTGCATATCCACTTGTTCTTTCATCTTTTTCTTTGCTTCAATCATATTTTCTTGTGCATTTTCTAATATCTTTTCTATCTTTTCTGCCATTGCTTCAGCTGCTGGGGCCTTCATCTTATGTTGCTCAAATCCCATCCTTGATAGATAAGAGTGTGTGACTTTGAAGGGGCTTATCTTCATCGTTGATTGTTTTTTAATATTATATGAGAATTGTGCCAGGGGCAACCATTCTATCCAATTCTCAGGATTTTCCATAGTAAATATGGAGAGATAGCTTTACATCTCCTGATTGATTCTTTCTGTCTGACCATCCATTTGAGGGTGAAAGGTGGTGGATAGCTTCAGAGTAATGCCCAGACGTTTACATAAGTCTTTCATAACCTACACAGAGAATTGTGGTCCATGGTCTGAAACAATAGTGCATGGTAGTCCATGATCTTTCCATACATGGAACAAATATAGTTTAGTCATTTCTAGACTTGTGATATTCTTAGAACAAGGGACAAATTCAACTTCTTTTGAGAATCTGTCTACAATTACTAGAATTGAGTCATGTCCATTGGAGATGGGGAGGTCTGTAATAAAATCAGTGAAGACATTAATCCACAGCATATGTGGTGTGTCTAATGGTTGGAGTTTCCCTGATGGAGCCTTATTTGTTCCTTTGAAATGTGCACATCTATTGCATCTTGATATGTATTCTTTAATGAATGTGGATAGACCAGGCCATCAATATGATCTTTTGATCAGTTTCTGTGTCTTTTTAGCACCTGGATGCTCCACAGCTGGTGTGTCATGATGTAATCTTATGATCTCAAGACAGAGATCCTTGACAATGTACTCATTTTTGGCCGGAACGTATAACTGGTCATTTTTATCATATTGAATGCCATTTTCTTCTCAGCATATGCCATTCTTTCAGCATAGATCATGTGCCTTGAATTCTTTAATTAACAATGTAGCTTTTGTGACTTCTGTTCTTAGAAGATCTCCTGGATCTTCAATTTCCATCATCTTAATGGAGCTAGGTGGAATGACTAATATTTGCTTGTTGTCATTTTCCATTCCTACCCTGTGATCTTCTCTTCTTGATAAGGCATCTGCTTTGCCCATAGACATCCCTGGTTTATCAACCCATTTGAAATTAAATCTAGATAGGTATTGCACCCATCTCGCTTGTCGCCTGTTTAAGTCCTGCTGTTTCATGAACCACTGCAGGTTGGCATGATCATTCCATATTTCAAAAGGGTGATGGAATCCTTCTAAATGGTGCCTCCACATTTTCAATGTTTTAATTACTGAGAGCATTTCTTTGTCAGCAATTGGATAATTGTGCTCTTCCAGTTTCATACTGTTAAGCTTGGCCCAGGTAGGGACAAGCAAAGCCCTTCAAAGATACTTGTAGACGAGGAGTCGTGCAACGATGACAAAGGTACGAGGAAAGATACTACTGTGAAGGTAGCCCAGAGATTCAGGGAGTGTCCAATCAATGTGGAGGACAAAGACACACGAGAGACGAAACAAGGGAGCTAGATTAGAACGGCTATTCAAGTACAAGTAAGAATACTCGAAGGGAGCTCTAGCTTAGGGAAATGGGGATAGAGCTACAGGCGGATATAAGTAGTGATGGGTGATATGCTGAGTAAGTGGATCACATGATGATATAGAATACAATGGAATGTAATAGAACAAGGGAGAAGAATCCGAGAAGACTGCGAGGGTTCTCATGGAACATGATAGAAAGTCATGGAACATGGAAGAAGAAGGTTCCTGACTGTGAAGGTACTCATGTGACCATAAGGGTACTCACATGATGACTAGGTAAAGATAAGAAGAAACAAGGTATGCACAAGGCGATAGATAGCTACACATGGATGGGAATCTAAGGAAGTCTGAGGTGGGCGAGGACGGAGATATGATACACGTTGACGGAATAAGAAGGAGACGAAGGACGGGGACAAGGAGATAAGGATGAGGAGGAAGACAAGGATGAGGAGACACAGATGAGGAGGAGGATGAGGATGAGGGAATGACGAAGATGTGGGTAAAAATACAAGGACCAGGAGGTGATACAGATATGCCATTGAGGCTGAGGGGGAATGAGGACGAGCACACAAGGACAGAGTTCAGATGAAGGCCATGACTAGACGAAGACTAGGAACACGGATAGGGGTCTGGATCATGGACAAGGATGAATGTAGTCTTGAAGTGCGAGGACGATGTTGATTATGTCGAGGAAAAGAGTATAGGGGCTAGGAATAGGGGAAAACGTAACACATACTGTGTGATGCAAAGGCCATGGAATGCCATCTTTCATTCTTCTTAACTGACAGAACTGCCCCTGTTGCATAATCTAAGGCATCAGTTTCAAGGCAGAACTTCAATTCATTATCTGGATAAGCCAGAATCAGAGCAGTTGTAAATTTCTTTTTAAGCATTTTAAACACATGTTGTTGGGCTTTGCCCCAGACAAAAGGAGTATCTTTCTTGCTTAGATCATTGAGAGGGCATGTGACTTGTACATAGCCTTTTATGAATCTTCTGTAAAAGTTTGCAAGTTCAAAGAAGCTTCTTACTCCATGGACGTTCTTAGATATAGGCATTCCAGAATAGCCTGAACTTTATCTTGTTCCATTTTAATTCCATCAGCTGATACTTTCATGCTGAGGAATTCCACTTCTTTTACATAGAAGGAACATTTTTCTAGTTTTATGAACAGGTCGTTTTCCTGCAACCTGTGAAGAACTTCATTTACCAACTTAGCATGTTCTTTTTCATCATCTGTTTTCATGAATATTAATAGATCATTAATGTACACCACCACGACATCTTTCATATCTGTGAAGATTTCATTCATCATCACTTAAAAGGTGGCTGGTGAATTGCATAGTCCAAAGTACATCATGAGAGGTTCATAAGCACTATGAAAGCATACAAATGTAGCCTTCCATTCATCTTCTTTTTTGATCCAAATGTTGTTGTAACTCCATTGTAGATCCATTTTTGTAAATAATTTTGCTCCTTTGAGCTTCTCAACCAACTAGGAAATCAGCAGCAATGGATAGTTGTTTTTGACTGTATGCTCATTCAGGTATCTGTAATCCTAAACCATGCACTTCTTTTCATTCTTCTTTGGTACAAAGAACACTGGCGACATTTGTGGCAACTTTGAAGGATGAATATATTCCTTCTTTAGTTGGTCATCAATAAACATGGATACTTCTTCTTGTTCTTTTATGGAAAGGGAAATGATCCAGCCTTTCTTAGGCTTGAATGATTTTTTGAGATCAATCCCATGATCCCATGGCTTTTGCAATGGCATGCACTCTGAGTCATGCTTGTCAAATACTGTGCGATAGTTGTGATAGCACTTGGGAACCATTTCCTTGAACGTTTTCTCCTTTTTCTCAATAGGTTTTTCAAGCACTGCTCAGAGATGATATGCATTCCATGCACAATCCTGTTCTTCTTGTTCTTCTTGTAAAATCCATGTGAGAACTTCTTGCAGCATTTTGCAACTGTGTGAGCATCAGGTCATCTTGACAGAACCCTTTTTCCAATCAATTTCAGGGTTGTGACATTTCAACCATGAGTATCCAAGAATCAATTGATTAGATCCGAGGTCCATAACTTCAGCTATAGCTTTCTTATGGTGTCCCTGAAATTTGATCATAATTTCTGTGCAGTGTGTAATGTCTCCTATATTGTTTTGTATTCCATCAACATTGAACACGTGGATTGGTGTTTTTAGTGCCTTAAGCACAAGGCCATTACTTTGGGCCCACTTCTTATTGATGAATATAACATTTGTGCCACTATCTAAAAGCACTTTGATTTCCTTTTGGTTCTTCTTATCGTGACTTATTTTAATGTCTAGAAGAATCTCCTTGGACAGATTAGCAGATCTTGTAAAGATCTCTTCAGGGAAATTTGTTTTGTCATATTTTTTCTTTGTTTTGGTGGAGAAATTAAGCACGTTCTTTACAGCAATGCTGTGCTTCTGACTAGCAGAAGACACCTCCTTCTGGCAATTTAAAAAATCATCATTTTGGTCACTGCTTGCAGCTTCCTCCATGGAAAGAACTTCAAACTTGTTTTTGTATTTTTTCATGTTAACATTATGAGACTGAGCACTCTAATTACTCAATCCCATCCATGATTTACCAACTTGTTTTCTTTCATGTCATAAAAGTATGCCTTCATTTCATTGAAGGACATACCCCTCACTATCACAAAAGGGTCTGCTTCTTTGGCTTTTCCCTTGCCCTTGTCTTCCTTCTTCGGGGGCATTTCCTTCTTGCTACTGCCTTCCTCCTCCGAGGTCATTGCAGCTCATACTTTAGATTTTGGTGCCTTCTTGCACTCTGGTTTGTGCTTTGCATCCAGGAATTTACATTCTGGGCATTGAACTTTAGATTTAGGGCAGTCCCTTATGAGATGTCCTGTTTGTGAAACAACCCTAAACCCCTGAGGCGTAGCCATCAAGAGGCAATAATGGTTGCCCAAGAGAAGTGTCTTGTTACTCTTGTGGTATCCTTTACCAAGTGGGCTTTTGACTTGACTAGCTTTTGCTTACAAGCTAGGAACCAGAGTTATGGAGTGAAGATAATAGTCTTATTGTTAATAGGGGAAACTCCAGAGAAGACTTGGTTAGAGTCTTCTGGCTCTACATGGGTCGTATATATACTCTACTAATGTTTGTATCTATGGACGCCTCATCTAGAGATATCCTGTGTCGTCCATGATGTTACAATGTGTATCTAATAAGTAAGAATGGAAGAGAAGTATAAACATACACATAAGGTGTGGATCTAATGTGAATAAGAAGCATAGATGTGG
>JBBPTP010000203.1:0-28070 GCA_038094195.1 Pulveroboletus aff. carminiporus | reverse complement strand
CACCAAGGTGTACCATGAGTACATCAGTTAGTATGCAATTTTGACAACCATTAGCCAGGTTCTTCTGTTCTTTGTATATATATTGATTGATGGTAAATGTATTGTCCTCTACTAGTCTGATAGCTATAGGGCTTTCTAGTAGTGTATTATTCGCATTGTAACATTAGATACACATTGTAACCTCATGGATGACATAGGATATCTCTAGATGAGACATCCATAGATACAAACATAGATAAAGTATATATACAACCTATGTAGAGCCAGGAAGACTCTAACCAAGTCTTCTCTGGAGTTTTCCCCTATTAACAATAAGACTATTATCTTAACTCCACTACTTGTGTTCCCTAGCATAAGCTAGCTAGGTCAAGTCAAGTCCACTTGGTAAAGGATACCACAAGAGTAACAAGACACTTCTCTTGGGCAACTACTATTGCCTCTTGACAGCTATGCCTCAGAGGTTTAGGATTGTTTCAATAACATGTTTTGGTCATCACTTCATTCAGACTCTGCCTCAAATTCATTTCAACTCTTGACTACTAAATATTGGCCCCTGGCCTTTTGCCCCATTCCTGCATTCCCCATCATCACTCACTGTAATGTCCAAGAAATCACAGTCCTTTACAAGGGCCCTCTCCTATAACTCTGGATCTCCATCACCATCTGTAGTCTCCACTGGATCTTCCACCAATGATGTCGAAGTGCCACTTGTTCATTGAAACAAAGCATTTGTGGCTTGCACAACATGTCTCATCAATTGATTTAAGGAGAATAAGATAGCTTGTCTCTGTTACAATATGAACAATATACTACTAGAAAGCCCTATAATGACCAGATCAATAGAGAACAATACATTTACCATCAATTAATATATGTACAAAGAACAAAAGGAGCTAGCTAATTGTTGTCAAAATTGTGTACTAACTGATGTGCTCATGGTACACCTTGGTGGCTGTGCAGTACTGATCACCCCAAATCACCTAAAAGCAGCATGTTAAGCTTGGCTCGGGTAGAGACAAGCAAAGCCCTTCAGAGAATGTGAAGTCTTCATGAAACGATGACTAGACATAGGAGATGACTGAGAACAAGGAATCATGCACAAAAGGCAATGATGACAAGGGTATGTCACATGACAAAGGTGATGACAACAAGGGTATGAGGAAGTCATGTTATGAGCAATGACTTAGTGACGAGGAAAGATACTACCACAAAGGTAGCCCAAGGATTTAGGGAGTGCTCAATCAATGTGGAGAGCAAAGACACATAGGAGACAAAACAAGAGAGCTAGATTGGAGGCTAACTACCAGAGGATACAAGAGACAATATCCAAGGGAGCTCTAGCTTAGAGAACCAAAGGTATACTGGTAAAGGTTTATATAGTGAATGATGATCTGCTGAGTAAGCAGATCATATGACTTGATGGAAGGTTAGGGAATGAGGAAGAAGGATGTCCATGACTATGGAGGTACTCATGTGACCATAAGGGTACTCACATGATTAGTAAGCAAGGTAGAAAAGGAAAAGAGTACACACAATGCGACAAGTCTGGGATAAGTTGTAACACAGCACCACATACCACAAAGGGCTGAAATCTCTAATAAAACACTTTAGACCTCTTTATTATAATATAAAGCACCTCCAGAGTGCATTTTGACCATTTATACTTCAAAACTCAGGCTTATATAAGCCATTGAATTTATGTTAGACTATATTTGATGCCTCATAACAATTCTAAGCCACAACATTAAATCCTCAAAAATATATGGATAGGTCACTAAAAGAACTCTCTTAAAGACTGTCTATTCAGTTTTGCAAAATATATGGACCAACTATGTGAAGTGCCAACTGTCAAACATAGTGGCTGTGCAGTAGATACCCCTAACCATATGCTACACAAAGGGCTTGACCAAATTATGAATCTCTGTCACCCCACATCAAATTCATTGCCATACACTCTTGTATAGGTATGCCTCATGCAATACCTCATTACATTCACACTGCACAGTTAACCCTATATCCTACACATGTACAACATACCCTAGACCATTACCATTCACTATACATCACTTACAAGCCTAGAACTAGTCTAGAAACCTTTCCACTAAGTCTATATGATAGACATAGCCTAGTATACATATATAACATGAGGTGTATATCCAATACTCTAGCATAGCATATCTTAGATGTAGTATACACTTATACAAACTATAGAATAGTATATAAGGGATGCCCCCAGCTCTAGAGGAGACTAGGCTTGTCCTCTTGAAGTTTTTCTACTTGCTAGGAGGTTCAAGCTCACTACTATTGTCCTATAGCTTAAACAGCTGATCTTTCAGTGAATTAGTTGTTTCATATCCACTGCTGCCAAGTTTTCTTAACTGGTTCAGCTCTTTGCTCTTTGCTATCTGCCTCTGATATCATTTCTCATTCTCAACAATTGCTTCCTTTAAAACAACTAACCCACTGATGAATCAGCTGTTTGAGCTATAAGACAATAGTAGTGAATCTGAACCTCCTAACAAGTAGGAAAAGGACAAGACTAGTCTTCTCTAGAGCTGAAGGTATCCCTTATATACTATTCTATAGTTTGTACAAGTATATGCTACATCTAAGATATGCTATGCTAGGATACTAGATATATACTTTATGTTATACATGTATGCTAGGCTATGTTCACAATATATACTTAGTAGGAATGTTTCTAGGCTAGTTCTAGGTTTATAAGTGGTGTGTAATGTAAGCCTGATGGTTACTTGATATTTCAGACTACAATCTAAAACTTATCCATGTCTCTGATATCACCCTTTCTGATTCAGATGCTCTCTCTAGACACACTGATCATCTTTCAAAGGACACTTTACACAATGAAGAAACCACCCTTCTTCCTCCATCCATGTTTGTATAAACTATAAGTTCTACTCTTCATTCTATTATTGCCAAATGATCAGGCAATGACTCCCTTGTTCTTACTGCACTCCAAGCACTTGATAACAAATTTTCACCTCCATTCTGCTTCCACCTTTCTAATTGGCAAAATAGTGATAGTGTTATCACCTACAAAGACCATATCTACATTTCATCCAAAGACAATCTATGTTGCAAAATTATCTCCTCTTGCCATGATGATCCCTCTGCCAGACACTCTAGTATTCTCAAAACTTGACAACTCATCTCCCATGAATATTGGTGGCCAGATCTCACTCACTATGTCTGCAAATATATTGAGGGGTGTGCAATTTGCCAACAGAACAAAGTAAACACCCATTCCACCATATCTCTACTCACATCCATCAAATTCTATGCTACTCATCCATTTCAACAAATCTCCTGTGACCTAATCACTGATCTTCCATTATCCAATGGTTTTGATATGCTCCTGGTTATGGTAGACCATGGGCTTACTAAGGGAGTAATTCTATGCTCTACCAAAAAATTGATTACTGTCAAAGGAGTAGCTAACCTCTTCTTCCACAAAGTATACCTTTGATTTGGCCTATATGAAAAGATTATCAGTGACTGAGGCCCACAATTCATCTCTAAATTTCCTCTTGAACTTGAGAGACTCCTCAAATATTATCTACCTCTTACCATCCACAAATAGATGGTGAAATCAAGCATGTCAATCAAAAAGTTGAAATGTATCTTTGAATCTACTGTGGCAGTAATCCAACTTCATGATCTAAATTCATCTCACATGTCAAATTTGCACACAATCACTACCCTCATTCCATCACTTTCAAATCACCATTTTATCTCATGCTTGGCTATAAACCAAAAGCCATTCCCATGGTTCTAGCTGAATCTTCCATTCTTGCAGTCATTGATTGACTGAAAACTCTTGAAGTTGCCCATTCAGAAGCTTTGGTAGCACATGAACTCACTTGTCAAGTCATGGCATCCTGCATCTGCAGACATTTTATTTCCTTCAAGAAAGATGACAAGGTTTGGCTCAAAGCCAGAAATCTGAAACAATCAGTCATTAATCTGAAATTTGCTCCAAAATGTGAAGGACCCTTTATCATTACTTTAGTCCTATCTCCACTCACTTATAAACTCTGCCTTTCAGTCTGAACTTCCCAAAATCTCCATCTGACCTTATTGGTGAAGAAGAGAAATATGAAATCCAGTAGATATTAAAACATTGAGATCCACCCTCTAATCACTATTTTCTTATTTGATGGAAAGACTATGCCCTAGAAGATAACTCATGGATGTCTGAGAAAAATATCTCTCATGCACAGACCCTCCTGAAAGATTATAAAAGATGTCACCCATCAGTTAAATCTGTCAAAATTCTTTACTTTACTTCCACAACAACAATGCCTCACATCCCTACTTCTGAACTCTCTGTTTTTCCCTTCACTTACACCTTCTGTTGTTGCTTATCCACTCATGAAGATGTACTTGCCTGTGCTCTCAATGATCCTTCACTTGCCACTACTCTAGATTATTGTATCCATTCTAACTCCCCTCTTGGTCTCCTTTGTGCTGCTTATGGCATGCATCAGACATTATCAACAGCCATCACTTGCCTAAAAGGCTTTCCTTCTACTCCTGACCTTGATCCTATTTTAAACCTTTTATGCAAATCTCACTCACAAGTCAATCACAAAATCCTAGCCACTGTCCACCAACTTGAACTCACCAAAGTGAATGAGAAAGTTCACTCATTACTTACTGAGTATAGTGAAGCTCTACCTCCCACACCATCAGAGGAAGAAAAACTACAAACTCTTGCCTGCCTCATTCACATACAGAATGATGCTCCCCTCATCCATGGAGACCCTAATTACTATTAGGCCTGCAATGGTTGTCATCACATTAGTCATAAAAAGGTTGATTGTAGGCATATCAAATGCAAGATATGCAAGAAGTTCACTGCCAGCCATGTAGAATGGCAATGTCCCATAAAATCATGCTCCTCCATTTATTCATCACCTTCATTATCTGATGAAGAAGCCCCTCTTCCAGTTTTCTCTCTGCTAACTCCACAACTTTGAAGTCCTCCTCACAATAACTCTAATCCTATTACAGGTGCACTCTATGCTATAGTGCATTATGATTACTGAAGCTACAACCACTATGGACTAAGAACACAGACACTCTTAAGTTTTATCTTATCAGTATTGGACTTACTGATTACTCTTTATTTTCACCTCTTCACACCTTCACATGTGCACATGGTCACACTTCACTTCTTCATGACTTCACAATCACACTCTTGATGGAGTCATGTTTCATGATCAATCATGACCCCTATCTTTATGAGTCATGATCATAGATGAACCACACCTGATACTTGAGGCATCAGGCTATATTTTCCATTCTACCACATCCATGCTTTTTATTCACATTTGATCCACACCTTATATATATGTTTATGTTTCTCTTTCATTAGATACACATTGTAACATCATGGATGACACAGGATATCTCTAGATGAGATGTCTATAGATACAAACATAGATAGAGTATATATATGACCCATGTAGAGCACAAGGGACTCTAACAAAGTTCTCTTGTGTATTCCCCACTAAAGAATAACTATTATCATACACATTCTTTGTTCCTAGCTTGTAAGCAAAGCTAGTCAAGATCTCTTGGTAAAGGATACCACAAGGTTAACAAGACACTTACCTTGGGCAACTATGGTTACCTCTTGACAGCTATGCTTCAGAGGTTTGGGTTGTTTCAAATCCTGAATTTTCCCCTGATAATTTATAATCCAATAATTCTATCATATCTGTTGAGATACTACAACCCAGAACTCCTATGAAAGAACAACACTATAGTCAGAATCTAGTATGCCAATACATTCATTATGTTACTGATGAAAATCTATGTGATGAATGAAATGAAGAAGGATTGAAAAACTACTCAGCTGATGATGACACATCAGATGTTGAATCTCATCACCATGCCATGCAAGCTGCAGGCATCTCCTCTATCCACCTTCAAGCTCACAAAGTCTCTAGTTGAAAAGAACTTGATGTACATACTTATTGAAAATTTTGAATTTTGAAGAAACAGCATTTCTTCAGACTTAGTAAGGGGGTAATGTTATGACTCATCCCAGACTTATCATTCCATGAGTACTCTTTTCCTTTCTTGTCACTTACTCATCATGCAAGTACCCTCACAATCACATGAGCACCTTTCTAGTCATGGACACTCTTCTTTCTCATTCCATGACTGAAATAACTACAAACTAAGCAACAACCCAAATGGATTGGAGTTTGCTGAAGTGTCAAAGATAGGAAAGAAAAAGTGTAGAAGGATTGAATGAAGATATAATATCCCCCACTTATAGTGATGAATGACAAGAGAACTTGATTAAGGAACTCTGTAACTGAGGCCTAACTTATATACTACATGAGGATTTGTATCTATTTGTACATATTTGTTAGGTAAATAGTCCATGTTAGGAAACATATATCCTTATATGGTAATAAGGCTGTCCTTGATGAGTCATGGTGACTTGAAACATATTCATGCATAGGCTTATGATGTATCTTTGTAGTTCAGAGATTAAATGCATGAGTCACACATGTTGTGTGGCAGAATGGAAGATATATAGAATGCATAATGGACACATTGTCCAATATGATCATGAGAAATAGAAGTTAAGAAACTTCTACTTAGAAATTAAAAGAGAATCATGACTTGAATGAGAGTGGGTCAAGGGTTTGTGTTACAATGTGAATAATACACTACTAGAAAGCCCCATAGCTATCAGACTAGTAGAGGACAATACATTTACCATCAATCAATATATATACAAAGAATAGAAGAACCTGGCTAATGGTTGTCAAAATTGCATACTAACTGATGTACTCATGGTACACCTTGGTGGCTGTGCAGTACTTATCACCCCAAATTGCCTAAAATCAGTACTACACACCACAGAGGGCCGGAACTACCAATAAAACATTCGAGACACCTAGATTATAGCTAGAACTACCTTTAGAGTATATTTTAAATGTTTCTGCTTCAAAACTCAGGCTTACATAAGCCGCCGAACATGCGCCGAACATATGTTCAATATGTTCAGTGCCTCATAACAATTCAAAGCCACAATATTAAATCCTCAAAATTATATGAACAGATTACTAAAAGAATACTCTAAAGGACTGTCTATTCAGATTTGCAAAATATGCAGATGAACTATGGGAAATGTAAACTGCTGAACATAGTGGCTGTGCAGTAGGTACCCCTGATCATATGCTACACAAAGGGCTCGATCAAAATATGGATTTCTGTCACTCAACATCAAATTCATTAACATGCACTCTAGTGCAAATATGCCTCACTACATTCGCATTACACAGTTAGCCCTATACTCTACACATGTACAACATACCCTAGACCACAACCATTTGCTACATGCCATACATAAGTATAGAACTAGTCTAGAAATCTTCCTACTAAAGATATATTGTAGACATAGCCTAGTAGGCATGTATAACATGAAGTATACATGCAATATCATAGCATAGCATATCTTAGATGTAGTATACACTTGTACAAACTGTAGAATAGTATATAAGGGATGCCCCCAGCTCTAGAGGACACTAGTCTTGTCCTCCTTGGAGTTTTCCTACTTGCTAGGAGGTTCAGATTCACCCTTATTGTCTTATAGTTCAAACTACTGATCCTTCAGTGGGTTAGTCATTTCAATAGCTATCTTAGCATGACTCCTCATTTTACATCATCTCTGCTATCATTGAAGGGCTTTGCTTGTCCCTACCCAGGCCAAGCTTAACATTGATGATCTGCCAGAACTGCTGGTTAGACCAGCAAAACACCTTGCTGGGCTTGCTGGTAGACTTCAAGTTGGCAAAGGCCTATCTGATGTTGAGAGAGATCTCAGTGGAGACAGTGAGTTCAGTTGCATTAGAGAAGTGGGCAGACTTGAGGATAGAGACAATGGAGGTAGCAGAAGGTAGCATGGCTTTCAAAGAAGTCAAAAGAAGAAGAGGATGAGGAGTCAGATGGGTCAGAAGTGTAGAATACTAGTTCCTTTCTTTGTTGCATGATTGTAATATAATGCTTTCTTGATTGTGTCAATAGAGTGATTAAGTGGAGTGAGGTCTAGGCTTGTTCAGATATTGAAGGTGGAAGTCGTGGACTAGTTCATTGGCATGACTAAGTTCTGTGGCTAGTAGCTATGAGGTTTCATTGTCAGTGCCTTTGTAACCAGACCAGAAGAGTAAGTATAACAACTTGCAGTTGTGATTATGACAATCAATTTTCAAATCTAGTATTTCTGCTATCTCATTGTTATAGGTGCACTCTATGCTATAGTGCATAACAACTACTGAAGCTATAAGCACTACAAATATGGACTAAGAATATGGATACTCTTAAGTTTTATTTTATCAGTACTAGTTTTACTGATTACTCTCTATTTTCATATTATCATGTCTTCATATGTGCACATGGTCACATATCACTTATTCACACCTTCACAATTTCACAAACATCACTCTTGATGGAGTCACACTTCATGATCATCATAACCCCTATTCTTATGAGTCATGATCATAGATAAACTACACCTGATACTTGAGGTATCAGGCTATGTGCTTCCATTCTACCACATTCAAGCTTCTCAATCATATTAGATCCATACCTTATATGTATGTTTATGCTTCTCTTTCATTCTTACTTATTAGATACACATTGTAACATTATGGACAATACAGGATATCTCTAGATGAGACATCCATAGGTACAAACACCAGTAGAGTATATATATGCCCCATGTAGAATCAGAGGACTCTAACCAAGTCTTCTCTGGAGTTTCCCCTATTAACAATAAGATCTATTATCACTCCTAGATTAAGTTAAGCCTCTTGATAAAGGATACCACAAGAGTAACATGACACTTCTCTTGGGCAACTACCATTGCCTCTTGATGGCTATATCTTAGAGGTTTAGGGTTGTTTCACTCATATTCAAGTTCACCTTCAACTTCTATTGGGAGTGGCAGAGTTTGTGTCTAGTTCAGAATAGTACTCAGAATGGCTGGTTCTAGTTGGAAGACATGAAAAACTGAATGTATGGACTTCATGATATCCAATAGGTGGAGTGTAAAGGAATACATTCCTACTTGTGTGATGATGGTATAAGGTTCTAAGTTTTTCTCTGCGAGTTTCTTAGATGGTCATGTAGACCTGAAGTACTTAGCCTTGACAAACACTTGGTCACCAATTTTGAAGTCCAGTGCCAGTGTCTACCTAGTGTCTACTAAACCTTGATATCACTGTTGAGCAGCAGCCATCTCCTCATGAAGGTACTGATGGAGGAAATCAAGGTCAATAGTGTATTCTTGTGCTTTAGTGGAGGTGAGGTCATGTTCTGGATAGACAGAGCTGTTCGAATAGTAACCCTTGTTGATGAAGAATGGTAATATGCCTGTGATTGCATTAGAAGCATTGTTGTATGTGAACTCTGCTAATGACAGGAGTTCAGATCAGTTGTCCTGTTGGTAGTTGCAATAGATTCACAGGTACTGTTCCAACATCTGATTTATACACTCTGTCTGACCATTGCCTTCTGGGTGAAACAACCCTAATTGCTACTAGAGCTTTCAGGTTACCACTAGGCAGCATAGACTTTAGAGAATGAGCAGATGAGGGAAAATACCCAAGAGGATCTGACTGAGGATCCCTTGATCGTCGATTCAGGTCCTTATATACTCTAATACATGTTTGTACCTATTTGGTCCATTATCCAAATAAAGGGATGGACAGCCATAGGGCTGTGAAGCAGTAATTAAAGCAATGAGGTAAACATGAGTTAGGTGGCATATCAAATGGAAGAGAAACATGAATCATAGCCATAGGGTAGAGGGTAGCAGAAATGAAATGCATGAGCTATAAAATGGAAGTGTACGAATAAAGTTAAGTTCTGTTTGTTAGAGTTTAATAAGTCCAAAAGCATAAAGTCGTAAGTCACACAATGTCAAGCATTGTGCTATTGTGAAGTCGTGAAAGTGTCAGTGGTGTTTAGGGTAGGTTTGGTTCAGACTTAGTGGATGTAAGAGTTAGGGAGTCATGATATCATAACCTTGGGGTAATTGATTTGAACTGCAAGCCTAACGACAAGCATTAGACCTGAGTGGCTAGTTTAACCTCATTGCGGAGGAGCTTTAATCGGGTTTTGAATAAGTTATGATGTTGCAAAAAGAGCATTTGTAACACTGGGTGATAGCCAGAAATTAAGTGGAGGCAGATATCAAGGGCTTTACCAAGAGAGTGAAAGATAAACTCTGAACCTCAATCTGAAGTGATGTGTGTGGGGACCTCATGCTTGGAGAACATATGAAGTAGAAAGGGTTTTGCAAGTTCTAGTGATGTCACCTTGTCATTGATAGGAATAAAAATATATTGCTTGGAGAGTCAGTCAATGACAACTAGTATGGCAGTGTGATCAAATGATGTAGGAAGTTATTTTATAAAATCCATGGAGATGAAGTTCCATGGCTTCTCAGAAATAGAGATTTGTTTGAGGAATCCATAGGGCTTGTGATGAGGGACCTTGGCTTGTGCACAAATAGTGCATGATGACACATATCCTTTGATGGATGTACATATGCCTGGTCAGGTGTATTTTCTATGAATTAACTCCAGAGTTCAGTTTTGTCTGAAGTGTCTAGATAGTGGATGGTTGTATTTATACTAGAGTATGTAGAGTCACAGGTCATCCATATCAGGGATATAGATGCAGTTGTCTAGACATAGGAAACTATTAGCATCAATGGACCAGCATGAATCAGTTTGTTCAGGATCTGAGAGATGGGTTGCAGTGATTGGATCTCTAGAGAGGGCAAAAAGGATATCACTGTGGAATGACTCAATGTCATAGAGGAGGCTGGCCCAAATGACTGGAGTTGCTAGATAAGTAGCCCATAGAGATGAAGTGAGCTGTTCCTGAGCAAAAACAGGTCTGAAGTTGTGAGGGTTGAGGTAAGTGTAGTCCTTATTTCTCTCTTTGGGATAGACATCCCATCATTGTGTGAGAGCATCAGGCTTTGCTCCTAAGCATCCTGGATGGAAGTGCACTATCAAATTGAACTGGAACAGGAATTTGGACTACTAGGCTTAATAATGGGTTAGGAGTTTAGTGGTGGTGAAGTACTTGAGATTCTTGTGATCTGTGATGATGTTGACTGGGGAGGCAGAACCTTTTAAGTAGTGTCTCTAGGTCCTGAATGCTTCATGGATGGTGAGAAGCTCCTTGTCATGGATGTCATAGTTGAGCTTGGCAGAGTAGAGTGTCCTAGAGTAGTAAGCTACTGGCCAGATTTCCTCATTCAGACACCAGATTGACAGGATGCCAGCAATTGCATAGTTCAATGCATCAGTTTCTATGATGATCAGTGCATAAGGATAGGGGCTATGGTAAAGACATTCTTAAGCTTCTGAAAGATGAAATGACAGTTGTCAGAGAAGTACCACAGAGTTTCTTTCCAGGTGAAGCAGGTCAATGGAGTGATGATGTCTGAGTAGTTGAAGATGAAACAGCAGTAGAAATTTATGAAACCAAGGAAGAATTGGATGTCCTTAACCTTATAATGTTCTGGCCAATCTTGGATTGCCTAAACTTTCTTCACAGACATGGTAAGACTAGAAGAAGAGAGGTAGTATCCAAGGTATTCAGTAGTATCCATGTGGAATTCATATTTTTCTGGTTTGGCATAAAGTTCATGTTTGTGGAGTTGATAGAGCACCTCACAGACATGCTCTCTGTAGAAGGTCTTATCCATGGAGTAAATGAGGATGTTATTGAGGTAGACTATGACACAAATATCTAACAAGTCAGTAAAGATGATGTTGACAAACTGCTGGAATGCTGCTGGCACATTGGTAAGTCTGAATGGCATGACAAGCCATTTATAAGATCCATAATGAGTCCAGAATGAGGTCTTCCATTTGTCTCCCTCAGTAATGTAGACTAGGTGATATGTGTTAAGCTTGGCCCAGATAGGGACAAGCAAAGCCCTTCAAAGGTGACAAGGATGACAATAAATGAGGAGTCATGCAATGAAGGCAACAACAATGAGGATATGTCATGCTAGAAGAGCAATGATAATGAAGGTATGAGGCAGTTGTGTGATAAGCAATGACTTAGTAACAAGAAAAGATACTATCACAAAGATAGCCCAGAAATTCAGAGAGTGCTCAATCAATGAGGAGAGTGAAGACTCACAGGAGAAGGAACTAGAGAGCTAGATTGAAACAATCACCACAAGATATAGGAAAGAATATCAAGGGAGCTCTAGCTTAGAGAAAAGAAAGAGAAATGGAGGAGGGTTTATATAGTGAAGGGTGATTTGCTGAGTAAGCAAATTATGTGATGAAATAGAATGGAGAAGAAGAAATCCATGACTTGAAGGGTACTCATGCAATCATAAGGGTACTTGCATGATTAGTAAGTGAAGTAAAAAAGGAAAAAAAGTACACATGCTTAAGTAGGCCTGGGGGTAAGTTGTAACATTACCCCCTTACTAGGTCCAAAGAAACACCATTTCTATCAAAATTTGATATGCCCAATGAGAGTGTCAATTTCATCCCAGCTAGGAACTTCAAAATTTTCAAGATGATTAGAAGGGATACTAGCTGCTTGTATGGCCTGGTGATGAGATTCCACATCCAATATGTCTTCATCAGCTGAAAAGTCTTCCAACCCAGTTTCATTGTGTTCATTGATCAAATTTTCATCAACCATCCTTTGATGGAAGCAACTAAGTGCAGTTGATGTGCTCTTTCTTCAGCATCATAGGTAATTCTTTCAAATTCTGAATTTCTCTTACAAAGTTTTCCATCAGTAAGATTGAGAGATATGGATGAACTAGGATGAGACTGCAATATCTCGATGACAACAATTGGATCATTGGCAAAGAGATTATCTGGGTTGAATTCTGGGTCAGAGTTGTCATGGGGAGAAGTCCACAACTGAGAAGTGGATGGAGACAATATGGGAAGAGGAGCATCTTCATCAGACAATAAAGAAGAGGAGTAAACAGACAATCTGGATTTGATGGGGCACTGCCATTTGATATGGCCAGCAGCAAATTTCTTATATATCCAACACTTGATATGATGGCAATTAGCTTTCTTGTGACTGATGCAATGGCAACTGTTACAGGCATGGTAATAGTCAGGGTCACCATGGATAAAGGGAGCATCATTTTGGATATGGATGAGTCAGGCAATAGTTTGAAGTTTTTCCTCTTCAGAAGGAGAGAGTGGAAGGGTGTCACTGTATTCAGTAAGTAAAGAGTGGACTTTTTCATCCACTTTGGTCATTTCTAACTGGTGGGCAGTGGTGAGGATCTTTTGGTTAACTTGGGAGTGAAATTTATGGAGGAGAAGGAGAACTGAGTCTAGATCTGGAGAGGAAGGAAAACCTTCCAGATGAGCAATGGCAGTAGATAGTGTTTGGTGTGTGCCATAGGCAGTGCAAAGGAGACCAAGAGGGGAGTCGGGATGAATACAACAGTCTAGTATAGTAGTGAGTGATGGATCATTAAGAGCACATGTAAGTGCATCTTCATGAGCAGGTGAGTGACAGTAGAAAGTATGAGCAAAAGGAGAAATGGAAAGTTCAGAGGTGGGGATGCAAGGCATGGTTGTTGAAAGTGAAAGACATTTGATAGTGAGGGAATGGACAGAAGGGTGACATTTTTTATAGTCCTTGAGAAGGGTCTGTGTGTGGAATAAATCTTTTTCTGGGACCCATGAGTCATCTTCTGGGGCATAGCCTTTCCACCAAATTAGAAAATAGTGGTTGGAGGGTGGACCTTGATGTTTTAATATCTATAGTATTTCATATTCTTCTTCTCTGCCGACAAGGTCAGGTGGAGGTTTCAGGAAATTCAGGCCATGGATGGGGTTTTTGCAATAGAGTGATAATAAGAAAGCATGAAATACATTGTGAATTTTCCAAGTTATCAGGAGGTAGAGTTTAAATAAGAGGGGAGATAGGATGGAAGTGATAGTAAAAGATCCTTCCCATTTTGGAGCAAATTTTGGGTTTGTCACTGATCATTTTAGGTTTCTGGCCTCAAGCCAGACTTTATCATCTTTCTTGAAAGGGACATAGTTTCGACAAGAGCATGACACCATTACTTGGTGAGCAAGTTCATGTGCTGCCAATACTTTTGATCATGCAGCTTCAAGAGTTTTTAGTCATTCAATGATGGCAGAAATGGAGGACTCAGAAAAGACTGTGGGAATGGCTTTCAGTTCATAACCAAGCATGAGGTAAAACAGAGACTTGGAAGTGATGGAGTAAAGACAATGATTATGTGTGAATTCAGCATGGGAGATAGACCATGATGTAGGGTTATTTCTGTAGTAGATACAGAGATATGTCTCAACTTCTTGGTTGACACATTCAGTTTCACCATCAGTTTGTGAATAGTATGCAGTAGAAAGAGCAAGGTCATATTCAAGGAGGCATCTGAGTTCAAGGGTGAATTTCAATACAAACTGTGAACCTCTATTGCTAATGATTTTTTCATAAAGGCCAAAATGAAGGTAAATCTTGTGGAAGAAGAGATCAGCTATCCCTTTAGCAGTAATAAACTTCTTGGTGGAGCATAAGATTACCCTCTTAGTAAGCCCATGGTCTACTATGACCAAAAGCATATCGAAACCATTTGATAAGGGAAGATCAGTGATAAGATTGCATGAGATTTGTTGGAAAGGGCATGTGGCATGGGATTTGATGGAAGTAAGGGGTGAAACTGTGGGGTGGGTATTAACCTTATTTTGTTAGCAAGTTACACAACCTTCAATATATTTGTGAACATGATGGGCTAGGTCAGACCACCAATATTCTTGTGAAACAAGTTAATGGATTTTTAACACTCCAGAATGTCTGGCAGTGGGGTCATCATGGCATGATGATACAATTTTGCAATGGAGATTGTCTTCAGGTGAAACATAGATGTGATCCTTGTAGGTGATAACACCATCGCAGTTTTGCCAATTGGATAGGCAGGATTGAAAGGGAGGTGGAATTTTGTTATCTAATGCTTGGAGGGCAGTAAGGATGAGCGAATCATTACCCAATCATTCAGCGATAATGGAATGAAGTGTAGAACTAGCAGTTCATATAAACATGGACAGAGAAAGAAGGGTGGTTTCCTTGTTATCTGACATATCTTTTGGAAGATGATCAATGTGTCATGAGAGAGCATCTGGGCCTGAGAGGGTAGTGTCAGGAATGTGAATAAGTTTCAGATCATAGTCTGAAATATTGAATAACCATCTGGCTTGGTGATGATTTAGAGTTTGAGGTTGTCTAAAGTAGGTGAGATTTTTGTGGTCAGTAAAGACCTGGACGGGGTTGACAGAGCCAATGAGGTAATGTCTCCATGCTTTAAGGGCACAGAGGATTGCAAGGAGTTCTCAGTCGTAAATGTCATAGTTTCATTCAGTGGGAGAGAACGACTGAGAAAGATATGAATATGGATGCCATTCATTGTTTGAGTTGGTTTGAATGAGTATTCCTCTGGATGCAAATTTAGAGGCATCAGTGGCAATGGTGAATGGTTTAGCAAGGTCAGGGAAACAAAGGACAGGTTTCAAGAGAAATATGAATTTACATAAGTGTTTCAAACACTTGTTGACATTTATTGGATCAATTTCAAGATGGTGATTTCTTGGTTAGATCAATTAGAGGGCATGTGCCATATCCTGACAATCTTACCAAGTTTAACTCCACTACGTCCATGATAACTCCATACATTTCTGACAAAATAACCCTAAACCTCTGAGGCATAGCTATCAAGAGGCAATAGTAGTTGTCTAAGAGAAGTATTTTGTTACTCTTGTGGTATCCTTTACCAAGTGGGCTTGACTTGACCTAGCTAGCTTATGCTAGGAAACACAAGTAGTGGAGTGAAAATAATAGTCTTATTGTTAATAGGGGAAAACTCCAGAGAAGACTTGGTTAGAGTCTTCCTGGCTCTACATAGGTTATATATATACTCTATCTATGTTTGTATCTATGGATGTCTCATCTAGAGATATCCTGTGTTGTCCATGAGATTACAATATATATCTAATAAGTAAGAATGGAAGAGAAGTATAAATATACATTTTGTTACAGGTGCACTGTATGCTATAGTGCATAACGACTACTGAAGCTACAAGCACTACAAATACAGACTAAGAACATGGATACTCTTAAGTTTTATCTTATTAGTACTAGTTTTACTGATTATTCTTTATTTTCACATTATCATATTTTCACATTATCATATCTTCACATGTGCACATGGTCACATTTCACTTATTCACTTCTTCATGACTTCACAATCACACTCTTGATGGAGTCACACTTCATGATCATCATGACCTCTATTCTTATGAGTCATGATCATAGATGAACCACACCTAATACTTGAGGCATCAGGCTATGTCTTCCATTTCACCACATCTATGCTTCTCATTCACATTAGATCCACACTTTAGATGTATGTTTATGCTTCTCTTCCATTCTTACTTATTAGATATACATTGTAACATCATGGATGACATAGGATATCTCTAGATGAGGTGTCTATAGATACAAACATAGATAGAGTATATATATGACCCATATAGAGCACAAGGGACTCTAACAAAGTCCTCTTGTATATTTTCCTTCAAAGATATTCAAAGACTTACTGTTCCCCTTGTCTAGAGTTATCACTACCATGGCAGAAGTTGTCTATGCATAAGAACATGCATATAAGAAGACCTGGACCACAGAAGGTTATACCTCTATAGGCAGTCCATACAAGAAGATACACAAGGATGTTGTGCCTCTAAGTGAGTGCCTCCCTTGTAAGAAGACACAACATGTTGTACAAAGGATATACACATGTTAAGATCAAGGACCATAGTGGCTATGCCATTATAGAAAGTCCATACAAGATCTAAGAAGATAAGATAACAAGATCAATGTAGATGTTATATGCTCTTGTATATTCTCCTCTAAAGAATAACTATTATCATACACATCCTTTGTTTCTAGCTTGTAAGCAAAGCTAGTCAAGAACCTCTTGGTAAAGGATACCACAAGGCTAACAAGACACTTGCCTTGGACAACTATGGTTACCTCTTGATGGCTACGCCTCAGGAGTTAGGGTTGTTTCACATCTAGGATATGGATCTAATGTGAATGAGAAGCATAGATGTGGTAGAATGGAGAACATAGCCTGATGCCTCAAGTATCAGGTGTGGTTCATCTATGATCATGACTCATAAAGATAGGGCATTAAGAGTGAGATTGTGAATAAGTGAAGAGGTGAATAAGTGAAATGTGACCATGTGCATATGTAAAGACATGATAGTGTGAAAATAAAGAGTAATCAGTAAAATCAGTACTGATAGGATAAAACTTAATAGTGTCCATGTTCTTAGTCCATATTTATATTGCTTGTAGCTTCAGTAGTTGTAATGCACTATAGTGTAGAGTGCACCTGTAACATCTAATCTCCTATTCCATTGTGACATCACTACTTCCTTATTTGGTATATGTCTCATTTCATCTCAGCTTCATACTTTAGATGTCATTGTTGCTATACCTGTCACAGAACACAGATCCTGAAACAACCCTAATTGCTACTAGAGCTTTCAGGTTACCACTAGGCAGTGTAGACTTAGAGAATGAGCAGATAAGGGGAATACCCAAGAGGATCTGACTGAGGATCCCTTGGTCATCAATTTGGGTCCTTATATACCCTAATACATGTTTGTATCTATTTGGTCCATTATTCAAATAAAGGGGTGGACAGCCATAAGGCTGTGAAACAGTGATTAAAACAATGAGGTGATCATAAGTTGAGTGGTGTATCAAAATGGAAAAGAAGCATAAAGCATAGTCATAGGGTAAAGGGGTAGCAGAAATGAAATGCATGAGGCATAAAATGGAAGCGTACGAATAAAGTTAAGTTCTGTCTATTAAAGTTCAATTAGTCCAAAAACGTAAAATCGTAAGTTACACGATGTCAAGCATTGTGCTGTCATGAAGTCGTGAAATGGTTAGCAGTGTTTAGGGTAGGGTTGGTTTGAACTTAGTGGATGTAGAGAGTTAGGGATTCATGACGTCGTAACTTTGGGGTAATTGATTTGGACTGCAAGCCTAACGACAAGCATTAGACTTGAGTGGCTAGTTTAACCTCATTGTGGAGGAGCTTTGAATAAGTTATGATGTTGCGAAAGAGCATTTGTAACAGATCCAGGCATAACAACTCTGAACTCGAGCTCTGAGCTGCATTCCTCCTGTCATGCTCTATTTTGATTGTTTCAGATTCATCAATCATACCATATTACTCCTGAATTCATAGTATGAAAACCCTCCTGTAATCTATACAAATCTTAGTTCAAATATCAACTTAATTCTCTCCTCTTTTACTCACTCTCAAGCAACTTGCTCACTCTCTCACCATCTTCTGAGCATGTCACTCACTCTGTTCTTGACTCCAAGGATAGGCCAGTACAAGAATGTGACACATAAGTCCTACACCAAGTATTCTTGCCCTCTCTAGTCATGTCAACCCTGTCAGTCATGCATGTGATCTCTGATCTGAACATCATCGGATGTGTCCATGAAGGATCCAGACTTAACAGTATATTCAAACTCACTCTTGTACTTGCCACTTACAACTATGTCCCACACACCAACCACTCATTGTCAAAGGCTTGAGTCTATTTTCAGCTCACACTGTACTATTTCTAGAGACTTCACCAGCCTCACCACCTGACCTGATCCTCCATTCATATCATCTACACCTCACAGATGCATTCACCCCTCTGATCTCTTCATCTTTCTGCTCACTCCATTACCAGAGACTGCTACTCTGGGCTCTCATATCGAGGAACTCAATGAAGTTGAAGCAGGAGGACTTATTGGTCTTGACCCTCCTAGCCTAGGGGGAAGTAATCCATCTTTAGACTCATTGTATAACTCTGACCCAGAGGATAACACTCATCCTCCAAGCGATGAAGTCCAATTCAACAGTATACCTCTGGCTTACAAGCCATTCAATCAACTTGCAGATGCTATCCATAACATGACCTGGCAAGCACTCCAGCATAAGTCTGCTGACACCACAAAGATCAAGGTCTGCAAACCTGACCCATTTGATGGTCTTGACCCAAAGAAGCTTCAATCATTTGTAGTTCAGTGCAAATTGAATTTTCAGGCTAATCCCAAATCCTTTCAATATAACCACATCAAGGTTACTTTCATCTAATCATACCTCAAGGGCATGGCCCTTGAATACTTTGAACCAGACTTGCTTGGAGATGAACCTCCAAAATTATGTCTGCTATGGATGAACAGCTGGGAAGCATTTCTCTATGAACTCCAGTCCAACTTTGGTCCACATGACCTGGTAGCTGATACTGAGGTGCAACTAGAACAACTACACATGAAGAACACTCAGTACATCATGAACCACATAGTCCATTAGAACAGGCTGGTGAGCCAAGTCCAGGAATGAGGTCCTGGTGTGCTCCACCATAGCTTCTACAATGGATTACCAGAAAGGATCAAGGATGAACTGTCATGACTTGGCAAGCCTAGTGACCTCTATGACCTTCACATCCTTGCTCAACAAATTGACCAACATTATTGAGAATGTAGGAAAGAAGTCAACAGAGCAATCAAGGCTTCAAACTTCCAGTTTGGGAACAACATCAAGTCTACTTTCACAACTCCATCTATCTCTGACTCTAAGCATCATGACAAGAGCCCTGCCAAAGACTCCAAAGACAAATCTGGCAGTAACGCCAACTCTGGATCATCATCTGCCACTTCAAAACCTGACCTCTCATCAAAGTTAGGAAAAGATGGCAAACTCACAGCAGTCGAACAAAAGTGCTGCCTTGATAGCAAGCTTTGTATATTCTGTGGCCAAGCTGGTCATATGGCCAAAGAATGTCCTAAGTTGACCTCTTGAGCTTCTAAGGCTCATGTGATGATGACAACCCTAGAAGCCAAACCAGGAGCCTCTAGCATGGAGGTGAAAAAATAGTCAGCAACCTCAATGACTCTGCATGGATTCAAGGTTGTGTTGACTCAGCCCATGCACCTAAGAAGGCCTGTCTCAATGTGTTTGCTCTTTCAGATCCTCATTCCCTCATACCATCCATCTCAATCCTCTTCTATAACATCCCATCTTTTACAGCCCTGATAGATTCAGGTTTCTCAGATTGTTTTATAGACAAGTCTTTTGTTAATGATCATGGACTCTCCCCATATTCCATCTCTCCATTGCAACTCTGGCTATTCAATGGAATATCCAACTCCACCATGACTCAAGCTATTGATCTTTCTATCTGTTTTGAAACCAGTGACATCACTCTATCAACATTATATGTCACTCCATTGGATAGATCCTGCTCTCTTATTCTAGGACATAACTGGCTTATCTACTACAATCCATTGATTGACTGGGATTCAAGTAGTATCTCATTCTGTGCACCAGAACAGACTATGCCAATAACTCTGAGCTCCCCTCCACAGCCTCTGAAATTACCCCCTCCAGCTGATATCACACCCACAGATCCATTGCATTTTTGTGATCATAAAGCCCCTGCCATTGCAATCATCAGTGCATTCACATTCACATTAGCATGTTGCCTTAAGGACTCAATCCAGTTTAGCTTGCAACTCTATCCTAAGGAGACCAACCTCCAGACCTCTTCTGCTACTCCTGAAGACATTGATCTGTCTGCTGTCCCCTCTGAGTACCATGAGTTTGTAGATATATTCAGTAAGAGCAAGGCTTCTACCCTCACCCCTCATTGTGAACATGACCTGAAGATCGACCTGAAAGAAGGTACCTCCCCTCCTTTAGACACCATATATTCTCTTTCTGCCTCTAAGCTTGAGTCCCTCCATACCTTTCTGGATGAACACCTATCTAATGGGTTTATTCATTAATCCTCTTCTACTCATGCCACTCCAGTCCTCTTTGTCCACAAGAAGGATGGTTCACTCTGCCTTTGTATCAACTTTAGAGGACTCAATAAGATCACAAAGAAAGACTGCTATCCATTTCCATGCATATCCGACCTCCTAGATGCATCCAGTTGAGCCAAGATATATACCAAGATTGACCTCAGATATGCATATCACTTAGTCTGCATTGCTGAGGGCGACAAATGAAAGACCTCATTTCAGACTTGCTATGGATCTTATGAATGGCTTGTTATGCTGTTTGGACTTACCAACACACCAGTGGCATTCCAGCAGTTTGTCAACACCATCTTCACTGACTTGTTAGATGTTTGCATCATAGTCTACCTCAATGACATCCTCATTTACTTCACAGATAAAGCTTTCCATAGAGAGCATGTCCATAAGGTGCTCTGTCAACTCTGCAAACATGGACTTCATGCCAAACCAGAAAAATGCAAATTCCACATGAATACTACTGAGTACCTTGGATATTGTCTTTCTCTGTCTGGTCTTTGTTAGACCTAGTGAATGATGTCTTGCATGAAATACAAGACAACAAAGGTTTTAATGCTAGAGATAAAAGACTCGAGGTGATCTGACCAGGGGAGTGTTACAGATGCACTCTATGCTATAGTGCATTACAATTACTGAAGCTACAAGCACTACGGAAACAGACTAAGAATATGGACACTTTTAAGTTTTATCTTATCGTACTGAATTTACTGATTACTCTTTATTTTCATGCCTTCACATGTGCACATGGTCACATACTACTTATTTACCTCTTCACAACTTCATGATTATCACTCTTGATGGAGTCATACTTCACGATCATCACAACCCCTATTCTTATAAGTCACGATCATAGATGAACCACACCTGATACTTGAGGCATCAGGCTATGTCTTCCATTCTACCACACTATACTTCTCATTCACATTAGATCCATACCTTAGATGTATGTTTATGCTTCTCTTCCATTCTTACTTATTAGATATGTATTGTAACATCATGGATGACACAGGATATCTCTAGATGAGGTGTCTATAGATATAAACATAGATAAAGTATATATACGATCCATATAGAGCCAAAGGACTCTAACCAAGTCTTCTCTGGAGTTTTCCCTCTATAAGCAGTATTCAGTCTGCTAAGACCTCTAGTTTCCCTTGCCAGAGTTATCACTACTATGCTCACCAGTGCTTGTTGCTTAGATGTGAAGTACTAAGGAGTACAAGACTATGGCAGATATTGTCTATGCATAAGAACATATATATAAGAAGATCTGGACTACAGAAGGCTATGCCTCTGTAGGCAGTCCATATACAAAGATATATGAAGATTATAGGAACCAGAAGTACTGGAGACATATAGAAGGTTTCATTATAGATTCCTAGTCTGTAAGCAAGGCTAGTACAAGGCCCTCTTGATAAAGAGATACCACAAGAGTAACAAGACACTTCTCTTGGGTGACTACTATTGCCTCTTGATGGCTACACCTCAGGAGTTTAGGGTTGTTTCACATATCACTTCAGATTGAAGTGTAGAGATTATCTCCCACTCTTTTGCTCCCTTGATAAAGCTCTTGATATTCACCTCCACTTCACCTCTGGTTATCACCCAGAAGGTGATGGTCAGACAGAGCATATGAACCAGATGTTGGAATAGTACTTGCAAATCTATTGCAACTACCAACAGGACAACTGGTCTGAACTTCTGCCATTAGCAGAGTTCACATACAACAATACTCCTAATGCAACCACAGGCATATCACCATTTTTTGCCAACAAGGGTTATCATCTGAACATCTCCATCTATCCAGAATGGGACCTCACCTCTGCTAGAGCATGGAAATACACTATCAACCTCAATTCCCTTCATCAGTACCTTCATGAGGAGATGGCAGCTGCTCAACAGTGATACCAAGGTCCAGCAGATGCTAGGTGGACTCTAGCACCAGATCTCAAAATTGGTGACCAAGTGTTTGTCAAGGCTAAGTACTTCAGATCTATTCAACCATCTAGAAAACTCACAGAGAAGAACCTGGGACCTTATACCATCATCGCACAAGCAGGAATGCACTCCTTTACACTCTGCCTACTGGATACCATGAAGTCCATACACTCAGTTTTCCATATCTCCCAACTAGAACTGGCCATTCTGAATACAATTCTGAATTGGACACAAACTCTGCCACCTCCAATAGATGTTGAAGGTGAACTTGAATATGAGGTAGCGAAAATACTAGATTTGAAAATTGATCATTGTCGTCACAACTGCAAGTTGCTATACTTAGTTCACTGATCTGGCTATGAAGGTACTGACAATGAAACCTTATGGCTACTAGCTACAGAACTTAGTCATGCCAATGAACTGGTCCATGACTTCCACCTCCAATATCTAGACAAGCTTGGATCTCACTCTACTTAATTACTCCATTGTTGCGATCAAGAGAACGTTATATTACAATTACAACAACAGAAGAAGAACTTGTATTATACTTCTGACCCATCCAACTCCTTGTTCTCTCCTTCTTTTGACTTCTTCAAATGCCATCTCACCTCCTCCTCCTCTCAGGCAGTGACTGCTGTCTCTGTTGTCTCTGCCCTTAAATCTGCCTGCTCCTCTGATATGACTGAACTCACCATCTCCTCTGAGACTTCCCTCAACATCAGATAGGTCTTTGCCAGCTTGAGGTCTACCAGCATGTCCAGCAAGGCATTTTGCTGGTCCAACCAGCAGTTCTGGCAAATCATCACATCCTGCAGATCTCAAAGTAGAACTTCAATCCCTTGCAGGACCTAGACCATGGCACTACCCTCTGCTGACTCTCCACTACCCTCCCTCTTCCTGATGCTTGCTTTTCGAGGCCTCTTGGTCAACCTCTCTTCATCCTCATTGTCGTCATCATCAACAACCATCTCTACAGCCTTCTACTTTCTCTGCCTCTCTGACTTCTCCATCTCAGGCTACTCACACCCTGCCTTTGTATCGTGACATGCCACACATGATGTCGACTTGCCAGGGCTGAGTTTGCACTCTAAGCCCCAGTTCTCACACCTGTTACAGGCAGGTGGCACCCTACCTTTATCCTTGTCAAGATGAGGTGGTGCTGACACACTACCTTCAGTGCTCTGCATGCAGACCAGTCAATCCCACACTAATCTGAGTTGAGGAACAACTTATCTTTTATTGTGTGGCCACTGTGACTGCCCACTTCTTGACAGCCTCTTCTGCTGCCTTCCACTTTGCTATAGAAGCTCGATGCTCTCTATATTTGTAGACTCTGTTTTTCTCACTTTCAGGTCACTCTGGATTCACTTGTGTCCATCATGCAAGTATCCATCATGTCCTGTGTTCATTGAAGGCTGATCCACCCCCTATTCATGCATATCTGGTTCTATCCATACCTGGACTAACTATCCAGTTACACTATCCACCCTACCCAGTATCCAACTTATCTCAGGACTAGCAACTGAGATGGTTAGTACATTACCATATGTTTTCTTGTATCCTGGTGTCACAACACTCATTTCTATCATTCCTATCTCACCTGTCAATACTTTGACATTGACATATGTTTCACCTTTCTCTTCTCTTCCTCTTCCACCTTTCTCTGCACTTCCTCTTCCACCTTCTTCTGCACCTCTTTCTCTGCCTTTCATCATGCTTCCTCCTCCTTTTGCACCTTTGCCCTCTAGTGTTGCTCCACAGCCTTTGCATTCCACAATGTGTCATCATCATTCTTATCTTCTGTGAGCTGCATGTTGTCCTATGTCTGGATATCAGCAAATGGAGAGGGAGAGCTAGATATAATGAAGAAATGAGATAGAGAGACAGTCTGCTAAGCATTTGACTCTTATACTGAACTTGCCCATATTCTAACTCCACAAACTCTGTATTGTCTAATTAAGTGGCCTTCAGGGGTTCAGGTCTAAGAGGGGGATACTGTCATATCCCGACAATCTTACCAAGTTCAACTCCACTACATTCATGACAACTCCATACATTTCTGATCTCCTATTCTATTATGACATCACTGCTTTCTTATTTGATATATGTCTCATTTCATCTCAGCTTCATACTTCAGATGTCATTGTTGTTACACCTGTCATAGAACACAGATCCAGGCATGACAACTCTGGACTCAAGCTCTGAGCTGCATTCCTCCTGTCATGCTTCATTTTGATTGTTTCAGATTCATCAATTGTACCATATTACTTCTGAATTCATAGTATAAAAACCCTCCTGTAATCCATATGAACCTTAGTTCAAATATCAACTTAATTCTCTCCTCTTTTACTCACCCTCAAGCAACTCGCTCACTCTCTCACCATCTCCTGAGCACATTGCTCACTCTGTTCTCAACTCCAAAGATAGGCCAGTACAAGGGTGTGATACATAAGTCCTACACCAAGTATCCTTGCCCCCTCTAGTCATGTCGACCCTTTCAGTCATGCATGTGATCTCTGGTCTGGACATCATTGAACATGTCCATGAAGGATCTGGATTTAACAGTGCAATTTCAGAGTAATTTTGAATGAATTGCCTGTAGAAATTGATGAATCCAAGGAATGAGCAGACTTCTTTGACCAATGAGAGTAATGGCCATTTAGTGATACCTTCAAGTTTGACTAGGTCCATTTTCAGTCCCTGTTCATTGATGATCATGCCAAGATAATTGACTTCCTTGGTTGCAAAGTTGCACTTTTCAAGGCGGAGGTGGAGGTTGAGTTCTTGCATTTGTTGCAAGACATGGTGTGTACATTCAGTGTGGATTTCATTGTTATCTGAGAAAATGAGGAGGTCGTCCATGTAAATGATGAGCCATCCTTCAGCAATCATATCTCTGAATGAATCATTCATAAATTGTTGAAAGGTAGTAGGGAAGTTTATCATGCTAAAAAATATGACCATTGGTTCAAAAAGGCCTTTGTGAGTCAGGAATGCACCCTTCTATTGGTGCTCATCTTTGATGTGAACATTATTATATCCCCATTGAACATCAAACTTATTGAAGATGTTGGTGCCTTTAAGTTTGTTGAGAAGGTTGCCAATGAGAGGAAGGAGGTATGCATCACATACTGTGTGTTCATTCAGGTAGTGATAATCTTGGCAGGGGTGAAGTTTTCCATCTTTCTTTTTGATGAAGAAGAAAGAATATGCTTAGGGGGAGTTTGAGAGATAGATCTTTCCTGCATGAAGGTTTTCTTCAATGAATGTCTCAGTAGCTTCACATTCTTCGGGAGAGAGAGGGTAAAGTTTGCCTATTTTAGACACAAATGAATCTTTGAAATTTATTTTGTGATCATATGGTTGCAAAGGGGAAAGTTCGCCAACTTCTGGTTTGGCAAAAACTTTGGCAAATTCTTGATATTTGGCTGGGAGTTCTTTCTTTGGCTTTAGCTTTTCAGCTTTTGCTATGAGTTCAGTGGCATGGATAATTTTGTGGATAGCTTTTAGAGATACAGTAACTCACAAAATTATCCCAATGTTTTGCACTTTTTGATTGTTTGTCACATAGCTTTGAAGCAAAAACAGATACAAACATAGTGTTAGTATATGAAAGGAAGCATTTAATCTTGGCTAAATGTTGGTCAAATAATTATGTAAATCCAATCAGTAACCAAGGAGATATATTATATTTAAAGTTGTTACTCATTAGGACAATTGTTACAATTCTTTTCCTCTCTGCGTCACTACTCCTTCTTTCCTTCGCACAACACACTGTCCTCTTTGGAATAGTCCGCATCACTTATCAGCACGTATTGTTGATTATCTCTACCTGCCCTCATCTCGTTTTTCTTTGATCAGTTCCAGAAGGTTGGTCGTTTGTTTTCTTATCTTGAACAATCACTCCTTGATCAAGTCTATCGTCTTGATCTCGTAGTTCCATCATATCCCTTGTTTCTTTCACGTTCTACATCGTTCTACTGCGGGTTATCTAATCCGCAGCATTACTTGCTATTTTAGTCTATCTGGGTTGGCCCTAAAGTTATTCAGCTATCACTACTTAAACTGTAGGATAGCGTCCATTCCTGTTTTCTTCACGTTGAATCTATTGTCCACTTGCCTAACATATAATCTAACAAGGGACGTTGCGACTCTTCGTGAGCTCCTCCCCTAGTTGGATCTCCTCTAGTTTGTTAGTACCTCGCTCGACATACGTCGCCTTGTGCTCCGTATCGGACATCGTCGCGTTAGGTCTAACAACAATTATGTAAGTATATATTGCATTTATCAGAATCTAATGCTCCACAGTTTCTATGACAACAGACTGTTAATAAATTATTACCATGGCTATGTTATCTATTATGGGAGCTATAGTCAAGCTATTTAAGCATGGGAAATCCTTCCAGAATCTCATAATCTCATCATGCATCCCACTTTCTCAGCTCAGAAGGAAAATATTCTTTCTCTTGCTTCCAATGGCCATTTCATCCACCAGATTGCCTCCAAAACTGGTGTTGGCAAGTCTACTATCTCTAGGATACTTCAGGATGTCCTTCCCAATCAAATGGTCCCCTCTTCTGAATGTCCTTCCAAGCTTTCTACTTGCTCTCAGCATACTATTATTACCCAGATTACTACTGGAAAGGCTTGTAATGCTGTTCAAGCCACCAAACACATTAACAGCATCATCTTTCATCCAGTCTCCTCAGAAACAGTTAGGAGAATTCTTAGAAAGAATTCATTCAAGGCTGTAGTGAAGAAGAAAAAGCCATTGCTCACTGCAGTGCATAGAAGAAAGTGCTTGGACTTTGCTTTAAAGTATAAAGAGTGGACTGGAAAGGACTGGAAAAGGATAATATGGTCAGATGAGACTAAAATCAACAGGATTGCTTCAGATGGAAGGCAGTGGATGTGGAAAAAGGCTAGAGAGGGGCTGACTAAAAGGGAGGTTCAAAATACAGTCAAGTTTGAAGGAGGAAACATCATGGTATGGGGCTGTATGAGTTGGATGGATGTGGGAAGACTTGCAGAAATTGAGGGTAAGATGAATGCAGAGCAATATGTGGACATCCTGAAGCACAACCTACTACCTACCATGAAGGCCAGTAACATTCCCTTGGAGGACCTTATCTTTCAGCAAGATAATG
>JBBPTP010000202.1:0-20258 GCA_038094195.1 Pulveroboletus aff. carminiporus | reverse complement strand
GGGGTAACTAGATATAGGCCCAGCACTAGAAGGGTCAATCCAGTTGATTCCAGATTGAAAGTGAAGTAGATTTAACAAAAACTGGTTTAGGATGAGGACCAGATTGAGATGAGTGATGACGATGATGATGATGAATGAAGATGTAACTGATAAAGAGTGACCCAAATGAAAGGTATATTGCACAAGGCAGATATAGGGATTTATAGTCTGGATATTTCCCAGGACTGTTAGAAAAAGGTGAAACATATGTATGTCAATGTTAAAGTATTGACAGGTGATGTTACAATCATTTCTCTTTTGCCATCTGTTGTACTCCTTTCTTTCACCCAACCTAATGTCCTCTTTGGTATTGTCCATCTTACTTATGTCCACTTCTTACTCATAACTTCATCGTATCCTTATCTTATTCAGCTATGATCCAGTTCTGAAAGGTAGGTCTTTCTTGTTTATATCTTGAACATTTACTCCTTGGCCAATTCTATCATATTGGCCTCATAGTTCCTTTCTTCCATTCTGTTCTATTACATTCCATAGTGTTCTACTGTGGTTAACTAATCTGCAGCATCTCTTTCTATGTTTGTCATCCTTGGGCTGGCCCTTAATCAAATCAGCTGTCACTATTTAAGATATAGGATAGCTGCATGTAATACTTTTCTCTACTTCGAATCTATTGTCTTTCTACCTAGCATAATCTAAGTTTTACTAAGGATGTTGCAACTCTTCATGAGCTCCTCCCTTGGTAGAACCTCACTTGAGTTTGGTTATCCCTAGTGTCAAGAACTTATCACCTCATATTCCACACAAGATGTTATAGCGCTAGGTCTAACAAAAGATTCAAAGTCACCCTTGTCCCTCCTCTTATCAGAGTAGGACCATCCCTTTGTCACCATAGCATCCAGCACTATCAGACCACCTCTCAGCGAAGAGGAAGACCACCCAGAAACTCAGCCACCACCTAGTCGATGAATCGCCTCATCATCCACTCAGTCTAGTAATCTAGCCTTATTTCCTAGAACCAGATGCACTTATCAATCAAGTGTCTACCCAGCAACCCAGTCTTTGCCCAGTCACAGCACACCTAGAATCCTAGCCTCTACATCCTTGCCATAGATTGCTGCATTCAAGTCACCTAGCCCCATCTTTACTAGTCCCCCACCTAGCCCAGCTCCCAGTCCTTCACCAATCATCATGTCCACCATCTGATCAGAAGTAAAAGCTGCACTCCCAGCAGACTTTTCTGGTAAATCAGATGAATCCACCCAATGGATCAAAGCAATGAATGCTTACTTCTCAGTCAATCTGTCAATCTATTCTGATGATGGCACCAAGATCTTAACCTGCCTTAACAAAATGAGTAAAGGCAGAGGTATCCAGTTCTCTGAAATATGGTATGATAAGATAGCTGATGCTACTATTGATGCCATGAAGAAAACCTTTGCCAAGTTTACCGAGAACTTTCAGTCCACATTCTTTCTGTTTGATGCCAAAGCTAAGGCTCAAATGGAGCTCCACCACCTTGTCCAAACAAAGACTGGTAAAGATGATGGCTTTCAGGAGTTCATCACTGAGTTTCAATCCTTGGCAGCTAAAGCCAGAGTAACCAAAGACAACACCCTTATTGATGACTTCTTGGCAGGCATAGACCAGAAATTAGCCATCATGATTCTTGGAGCTAAGAAACCTGCTGTCACCATCCAGGATTGGATTGACAAAGCAAAGACCTATCACCAACAGTTGATGAAAATCAAGGATCTCAAGAAGGGAGTCCATTACTCAAGCAACTCCTCCTCTACTCATACCAGAGATCTGAATGCTATGGACATCAAAACTATCCATCTCAAGAAACTTACCCCTACTGAAAGAGCTCATTGCATTAGGGAGAATCAATGCTTCAAGTGTTGGAAAGTCAGACATTCTGCCCAAAACTGTAGGGTTATGTTCTCTCCTAGACTCCAAATGACCCAAGTCTAAGTAACCTCGACTACCTCATCCGTACCTCCCCCAGTCATTGCCACTGCCACCACTACACTGCTCCCTTCCAAGCCTACCAATCTGATAGATGCCTACATCACATCCCTGAAAGGAAAAGGGAAAGACCTGAACCAAATTCTACAGATGCTTCAGATCTGTTTTGATGAGGAAGATGAGTCTTCTTCAAAGGATTTTTGAGAAGAAAAGAGTGCCCAATGTCCTCTTCTCATGACCTGGCCCATGTATTTGTAGCTTTAACAAATAAATGCACCTTAAGGATCCCTGTCAAACTATATACTGGAAAGGAAATCGTCAAAACTGTCACTCTCATTGACTTGGGAGCAACAGGAAACTTTATTGATTCAAACCTCATCAAACAACACTAGTTCCCTTAGAACAACCTCTTGCTGCCCTCAATGTCAACAGGACTGGAAATAAAGGGGGTATTATCAAGTACAAAGTGTGGATGGACTTAGTCGTTAATGACCACAGAGAATGCATTGGGCTGATGATCACTCAGCTCAAATCTCCTCAAATTATCTTAGGAATGCCCTGGTTAAGAAAATGGAATCCAAAAATTGACTGGGCTCAAGAACAGGTAGTGGTAGAAAAGACTGATGAAGAAGATATATAGAATGTTGACCTTTCTAGCTCTTCCTGGGACATTGTGTCTCTTTGTGAGTACCTCCCCAGAGAAGAGATAGGATGGCTCAACATTAACAAGATCACCCTATCCATGGAGCTTGAATAGTGACAAGAAAAGACTCAAACTACATTACCTGTCTAGTGTCAGGAGTTCAAAGACATATTTGCTGAACAAACCTTTGACAAACTTCCCAAACATTGCCTCTACAATCATGTCATCAACCTCAAACTGTCCTTTGTTCCAAAAATAGGCAAAATGTACTATCTAAATTCCAAGGAGCATGAAGCATGTCAAAACTTCATCACTGAACACCTCAAGTCTGGATGAATAGTACTCTCCACCTCTCCCCAGATGGCACCATTCTTCTTCATCCCAAAGAAGGATGGATCCTTGCGACCATGCCAAAACTATCAGTACTTAAATGCTCACACTATTCGCAATGCCTATCCCCTCCCCCTTATTTCAGAACTCATTGATGACATGAAGGATGCAAACATTTTCACCAAGTTTGACATCAGATGGGGATATAACAACATTCGTATTCGAGAGAAAGACCAGTGGAAACTGGTCTTCATCACTCCCTTTGGTCTATTTGAACTAATAGTACTTTTCTTTGGTCATAGCAATGCTCCTCCCACCTTCCAAACATTTATGAACCATATTTTCACCAATATGATCACTAAGTGCTGGTTAAAGATTTACATGGACAACATGGGTATCTGCACAAAGGACGACTTGGACCTACACCATAAGAGGACCCGCTGAGTCCTGCAATGACTAAGAGAACATAAACTCTCTCTGAAATTGACCAAATGTGAATTTGATACATTGCAGATCAATTTTCTGGGTATCATCATAGGTAACAGTCTAGCAAAAATGGACCCAGTCAAACTCTCAGCCATTAGCTTGTGGAAACCTCCAACCACCATCAAGGGGGTTCAATCATTTATGGGTATGTTGTACATGTGTAGGTTAACTGTGTAGTGCAAATGTAATGAGGCATTGCATGAGATATACTATAAGAGTACATTGGCAATGAATTTGATGTAGAGTGACAAAGATTCATAATTTGGTTGAGCTCTTTGTGTGGCATATGGTCAGGGGTACCTACTACACAGCCACTATGTTCAACAGTTGACACTTCATATAGTTGGTCCACATATTTTGCAAAATTGAATAGACATCTTTTAGAGAGTCCTTTTAGTGACTATCCATATATTTTTAAGGATTTAATGTTGTGGCTTTAAATTGTTATGAGGCATCGAACATAGTCTAACATAGTCTAACATAGGTTCAACAGCTTATATACACCTGAGGTTTGAAGCACAAATGATTAAAATGCACTCTAGAGAGGTCTAGGGTATTTTATTAGGGATTCTGGCCCTTTGTGGTGTGTGGTGCTGCTTTTAGAAGATTTGGGGTGATAAGTACTGCACAGCCACCAAGGTGTACCATGAGCACATAAGTTAGTACACAATTTTGGCAACAATTAGCTAGCTTCTTCTGTTCTTTGCACATATATTAATTGATGGTAAATGTGTTGTCCTCTACTAGTCTGGTAGCCATGGGGCTTTCTAGTAGTGTATTATTTGCATTGTAACAAAACCTTTTCAGACTCTAAAAACAAGATTCTAAATTAATTGAATATATTTATGAAAGAAGGAGTTGATGATGACATATAGTACTGAAGAAATTCTGACATGCTTTGAAACTATTTTAACTGAATTGACAGTATAAAATAACCCTAGAAAGAGTATTTTCAGAAGGCTAGATCAAGATCTTGAATTATTTTAAAGTGAGCAATTTTATAGAGAAGAGAGGAGATGATAGTATATTTTATACCTTTTTCTTAAACTCCTTAGAGTTCAGAGGGGGTTCATGAGAGAAAGATTCCATAAATAGAGCTTATGTATTATAGAGTCATTTTGGAATTAAGTGATTTATGAACTGACAATACCATGATATAGTGTTAGACCTAGCTGTTTGATGCTAGAGATAATTTTGGACTCAAGAGAGATTCTACTAAGGGAGGAGCTCACAAAGAGTCACAATGTCCTTAGTAAAACTCAGATTGTGCTAGGTGCAAAGTACTAATAGATTCGAAGTGAAAAAAAGGTTTATATGATAGACTACTATGGTTTAAGTAGTGATCACTGTTTGAGTATAGGGCCAGCCTTGAAAGGTATAAGAGGAAAGAGAGACTATAGATTAGTCAATCTGCAGTAGAAACAAAAGGAACACTATGGAAGACAAATGACTAATCAGAAACTATAACATTGATATGAGAGAACCAATGAAGGAGTTAGTGTTCCAAACAAGAGCTTAAAGAAGAATAAGTCATGGATGCAAAGGAGAGATGATCAACAAAAGGTGAGACCATGTTTCATAGGTTATACCAAAAAGGATAGCAGGTTGGGTGCAGGTGATAAGAGCAAGTAACGCAGTAAGGAAAGAAATTGTAACATTACCCCCTTTGTAAACTCAAAACTCTAGTTTGAGAAATGTTAAACCCACACTATGCTAGAGAAGAAGAGGAGGAACATTGTCCATAGATGTTAAGAGCTTGCTCCAGAGATAGATGATCAAATGGACAGTCATCTATGACATGCCTAGTCTAATTACAAAGTTCACAAGCACATATGGGGCAGACACAATCTGAGTGCCCCCATCTAGAACAAAAGCTACATTGGGTGCACAGACACAGATACTGGGGGTGTCCAGAAGTGGACATAAGACAGTTTGGACAGGTGTAATAGGGACAATCTTCTCAATAGTGGCCTAGAAGATGACAGTGAAAGCACTTAGTGTGGATAGATGCTGGTTGATGATGAACGATGGTAGGAAGGAGTCGAGTCAGTGCAGATAAGATAATGACTCCATTAGCTCCCAGAATGTAATAAGATTGAGAGAGTTGCATGACTGTTCTATTTACTGGAGGTTCTTCATTATCATCATCTACTGTAGTAACTTCTGACTCCTCCAGAGAGCTAGTCATGGTGATGAATGGTGATGGTGGAGGAGAGGATAGTCATTGTAGAAGGTTTGGTTTAGACCCTTGAGTTGATTGTGAAGTATATGATGGTGGTGGTATCAGTACTGAGATGGGGGATGCTGGAGCAATGGCAGACAAGTAGCATTCCCTTTCAGCAGGTTCCATAGAAAGGAAGATGAAACAACCCTAATTGCTACTAGAGCTTTCAGGTTACCACTAGGCAGCTTAGACTTAGAAATGAGCAGATGAGGGGAATACCCAAGAGGATCTGACTGAGGATCCCTTGGTCGTTGATTCGAGTCCTTATATACTATGATACATGTTTGTACGTATTTGGTCCGTTATCCAAATAGAGACGTGAACAGCCATAAGGCTGTGAAGCGGAGATTTAAAACAATGAGGGAAACATGAGTTAAGTGGCGTATCAAAATGGAAGAGAAGCATGGAGCATAGCCATAGGGTAAAGGGGTAGCGGTAATGAAATGCATGAGGCATAGAATGGAAGCGTACGAATAAAGTTAGGTTCTGTCTATTAAAGTTCAATTAGTCCTAAAGCGTCAAGTCATGAGTCACACGATGTCAAGCATCGTGCTGTCGTGAAGTTGTGAAGTTTTAGTGGGGTTTAGGGCAGGTGTGATTCGAACTTAGCGGATAGAAGAATAAGGGAGTCGTGACGTCGTAACTTTGGGGTACTTGATTTGAGCTGCAAGCCTAACGACAAGCATTAGACTTGAGTGGCTAGTTTAACCTCATTGCGGAGGAGCTTTAATCAGTGTTTGAATAAGTTACGATGTTGCAAAAAAGAGCGTTTGTAACAGAAGATGGAGAGGAAAGTGGAGTATAAACATTCTCTAGAGATCTGTTCAACAAAGGTGGGGAAGCCATGAGAGTACAAAAGGGTTAGAACTCATCAAGGAGGAGGTAGGTCATGTGGAGCAGTTTGTTGATGAAATTATTGTACTCTGTTTAAATCATAGAATAAATGGATGAGCTCTTGGGATATAACATCCTCCTGAAATAGAGGAAGGTTTTCAATTATAAAAAGGAGAGAAGAATCAGATAAAACTACAGCCAGCAGGGTAAGGATATGGTCGATGGGCAGCAACAATGGTTTTACAGAGAGTGTTCAAATATGAGAGGTGATGAGAGAAGAGGATGGTGAGGAGGAGACCGATGATGACAGTTGGAAAGATATAATGTTTGAGGTAGCAGAGGAAATGGTTCATTCAAGGCAATACTCATGAAGAGACCAATGTCTTGTTTGAACCATTTGCTCAGAGGTGATTGTCCCTTTTGTAGTGACCAAGTATTTGCTGTGCATGACAGAGATTAATTTCAGATTCCCAGGTGTTCTCTGATGATGGATAGCCTTTCCATGTGGTCAGGTACTGTCTCCTTGATGCATTGCCTCTGTGGGAGATGATGTGCTCAACCTCATATTCTTCTTCTGATTTGATCAGGTTAGGTGGAGGACAGAGGAAGTTGGGGCTATATGCATCAGTTTCTTTGTATGATGAGAGAAGGAAGGCATGGAAGACATCATGGATTTTCCAGATTGGTGGAAGTTTAAGTTGATAGGAGAGAGGTGAAAGTACTTGAGTGATCTTGAAAGGGCCATATCATTTAGGGGTAAGCTTTTGCGACAAGGTCTTGATGTGGAGGTTGGTAGCTTCTAACCAAACCTTAGCTCCTACCTTCCATAGTACAAAGTGCCTGGTTATCTGGACAGTCATGATCCATCAGGCTGAATCATGCACAGCAAGAGCTTCTTTTCTGGACTCATCAAGGGCAGCTAATCTGAATTCAAGTGTGGGGAGGAATGTCTTCCCAATTAGTAGATAAGCTCAAGGTTCATACATATCTGAGCATCAATGAAAAAGAGAATACTTTGGTGGAAGAGTGGAGAGCTGTGTTGTGGGCAAATTCAGTGGTGGTAAGGAGATCATGATAAATATAATGAGCTAGATAAATGATCTCAGCGTAGTTTGGAAAACGAGCTAGATTCAATATGTACCTAGATAAATGATCTAGTATGAGATGTAGTTAGCAAAAGGAAGAAAGTAAAACATATGGTAATTATATGTTCTCACCTCAGCATAGTTCAGGGAACGAGCTGAGGTGCACTATCATATTGAAGCAGTTTAAATGGCCATTGGGCCAGGTACAAAGTAGTATTGCATGATAACAAAATGTCAGTATGAAACTAATGTCAAATGGTATCTATCAATGTCTCGAGAGACAAAGATACAAGTCAGTAAGTGAAACAATATATGGCTTGACCACACGATGGCTTGACACCATCTGACAGATCAGCCCATTTCTTGGATTGATTTATAGTGAAGATATGGAGATAGGTTTTGAGTTCCTGATTCATTCACTCTATTTGTCCATCTGTTTAGGAATGATATGCTGTGGACAACTTGATATTGTATTTGAGAAGTCTAGCCAGTTCTCTAGCAAAGGCAGATGTGAACTGAGGACCTCAATCAGAAATGACTGAATTGTAAAGTCCAAATCTCTTGAAGACATAGTCATGAAAAAGTCAGGCAATTCCTTTGGTAGAGACTGATTTTTTGCAAGGGGCAAGAATTACCCCCTTAGTAAGCCCATGGTCAACCATGACCATGATAGAATCATATCCTTAAGATTTGGAAAGATCTGTGATAAGATCAACAGAGATCTGTTTGAACAGCAGGATGGAATCGGAGAGAGGGTTGGTACTGTAGGATGGATTTGACTTTGTTTTGTTGACAAGTAGCACATCCATTGATGAAATTGTGAATGAAAGTGGCCAATCCTGGCCACCAATATTTACGTTCTACAAGAGCTTTGGTTTAGAATTGACCTAAATGGCCAGTCATGGGTGACTCATGGATGGTAGCTAGGATAGGGGAACAAGCAGATGGAGGAATATATAAGTGACCTTTAAAATATAGGTGGCCATTGTTGAGGTTCCAATCAGTGAGGGTAGATCTAGAGAAGAGGAGATTATCTTTCTCAAGACCTTCAATGATGTGGAGTACAAGGGAGTCATTTGTGGATGAAGAACAGACTAGTTCAGCAAGTCTGGTGTCAAGGGCATGGATGACAATAGGTTTGGAGATGATAGAGCTATGTATATTGTTTTTGAAAGTGTCTATCTCTGAGTTGTATGACAATGCATCAGCTGGACCCATTTGAGCACCAGGAGTGACCTTCCATATGATATCAAAGTCTTGAAGGAAAAGTCCCCATCTAGCTTGACAATGAGATAACTTTCAGGGGTCTTTTAGGTAGGAGAGATTCTTGTGATTGGTGACAATGGTGACAGGGTGGTTGATACCAAGCAGATAGTGTTTCCACTCATTAAGGGCAAGGATGACAGCAAGCAGTTCACAATTGTAGATGTCATAATTACATTTAGCTGGGATGAACATTTTGAAAAAGTAAAAACAAGGATGGAGGTCTCCATTGACATTAGTTTGCATTAAAACAGCTCTGGCAGCAATTAAAAAGGCATTGGTCATAATGGTGAATGGTTTGATCAAATCAGAAATGTGAAGGACAGGGGTGAATGAAAATATGTTGATCAGCTGGTCAAAGGCATGCTGCTGTAGTTGGATCCAATCCCAGGGTTGGTTCTTTCAGGTGAGCAGGTTTAATGGTGCAATAACATTAGAGAAGTTGGGAATGAATTTTCAGTAAAAATTAGCAAATCTCATAAATGATCAGACTCCCTTGACAGTGGTTGGAGGTTTTCATGAGTTAATGGCTGAGTGTTTCACCAGATCCATCCTGGCTAGGTTGTTATCCACTATGATGCCAAGAAAGTTTATCTGGGAGGTATTGAAGCTACATTTGGCCAATTTTAGGGACAGTTTGTGTTCTCTTAGTTGTTGGAGGACACAACAAATTCTTTCATAATGGAGGTCCAGATCATCCTTTGTGCATATTCCCATATCATCCATATAGATTTTAAGCCAGTGCTCAGTGATCATGTCAGCAAATATATGATTTATAAGTGTTTGAAAGGTGGAAGGGGCATTGCTGTGACCAAAGAATGAAACAACCCTAAACCCCTGAGGTGTAGCTGTCAAGAGGCAATAGCAGTTGCCCAAGAGAGGTGTCTTGTTACTCTTGTGGTATCCTTTACCAAGGTGGTCTTGACTAGTCTTGCTTACAGACTAGGAACACAAGTGGAGGAGTGAAGATAATAGTCTTATTGTTAATAGGAGAAACTCCAGAAGAACTTGGTTAGAGTTCTCTGGCTCTACATGGGCCGTATATATACTCTACTAGTGTTTGTATCTATAGATACCTCATCTAGAGATATCCTGTGTTGTCCATGATGTTACAATGTGTATCTAATAAGTAAGAATGGAAGAGAAGTATAAACATACACATAAGGTGTGGATCTAATGTGAATAAGAAGCATAGATGTGGTAGAATGGAAGACATAGCCTTATGCCTCAAGCATCAAGTGTGATTCATCTATGATCATGACTCATAAGAATAGGGGTTGTGATGATCATGAAGCGTGACTCCATCAAGAGTGATAATTGTGATGTCGTGAAATGGTGAATAAGTGATATGTGACTATGTGCACATGTGAAGAAGTGATATGTGACTATGTGCACATGTGAAGAAGTGAAAATAAAGGGTAATCAGTAAGTCTGGTACTGATAAGATAAAACTTAAGAGTGTCCGTATTCTTAGTCCGTATCCATAGTCTGTATCCGTAGTCCTTGTAGCTTCAGTAATCGTAATGCACTATAGCGTAAAGTGCATCTGTAACAAAGAATAGCACTGTTGGTTTGAACAGACTGAAGGGAGTGATGAAGGCCATTTTCCACTGGTCTTCTTCCTGGATATGAATGTTGTTATATCCCCATCTGATGTCAAACTTGATGAAGATGTTGGCATCTGTTAGACCTAGCCCTTGATGCTAGGGATAACTCTGGACTCAAGGGAGATTCTATTAAGGGAGGAGCTCATGAAGAGTTGCAATGTCCTTAGCAAAACTTAGATTGCACTAGGCATAAAGTACTAATAGATTCAAAGTAGAGAAAAGGTTTTACATGTGCAAGACTATGGTTTAAATAGTGATTGCTGTTTGAGTATAGGGCAAGCCTTAGAGGAATATAAAAGAAACAGAAGGCTGCAGATTAGTCAGTCCACAGTGGAAACAGAAAGAACACTATAGAAGACAAATGAGTAATCAGAAACTATGACATTGACATGAGAGAATCAATGGAGGAGTTAGCATCTGAAGTAAGAGCTCAAAGGAGAATAAGTTGTGGATGTAAAGGAGAGATAATCAACAAAAGATGAGATCATGTCTCATAACTGATACCAAAGAGAATGGCTGGTTGTATATAGGTGATAAGAGCAAGAGATGCAGTGAGGAAAGAGATTGTAACATTACCCTCTTTGTAAACTCGAAACCCTAGTTTGGGAAATGTTAAATCCACACTATGCTGGAGGAGAAGAGAGGGAATGCTGTCCATAGATGTCAAGAGCCTGCTCTGGAGATAGACGATCAAATGGACAGTCATCTGTGACATGCCTAGTTGATTACAAAGTCCACAAGCACATAAGGGGCAGATGTGATCTGAATGCCCCCATCTAGAACAAAAGCTGCATTGGGTGCACAGACACAGATACTGGAGGTGTCCAGGAGTGGACATAAGACAGTTCAGGCAGGTGTAATGGGAATAATCCTCTTAATAGTGGCCTGGAAGATGACAGCAAAAGCATTCTATATGGATAGATGCTGGTTGATGATGAACAATGGTAGGAAGCAGCCAAGTGAGTGCAGATAAAATGATTACTCCATTAGCCCCCAGAATGTAATAAGACTGGGAAAGTTGCATAGCTGTTCTATTCACTGGAGGTTCTTCATCTTCATCATCAACTGCAGTAACTTCTGACTCTTCTAGAGAGCTAGTCATGATAATGGATGGTGACAGAGGAGGAGAGGATAGTCATTGTAGAAGGTTTGGCTCAGACTCCTGAGTTGGCTGTAAGATGTGCGATGGTGGAAATATTCATACAGGGACAGAGAATGCTGGAGTGATGGCCAACAAGTAGTATTCTCTTTCCTCAAGTTCTATAGAGAGGAAGATAGGAAGGAAGGTGGGATATAAACATTCTCCAGGGATCTGTTCAACAAAGGTGGTGAAGTCATAAGAGTATAAGAGGGTCAGAACTTGTTGAGGAAGACTACCAAGTAGAAAACACATGGGTGCACCATATAAAGGAGATAAGTCATAGGGAGCAGTCTGTTGATGAAAGCGTTGTACTCTATTCAATTCATGGAATAAACGGATGAGCTCTTGGGATGTAACATCCTCCTGGAATAGAGGAAGGTTTTCAATAATGAAAAGAAGAGAAGAATTAGATAGGATGGTGGCCAGTAGAGTAAGGGTATGATTGATTGGCAGCAATAATGGCTTTACTGAGAGTGCTCAAATACAAGAGGCGATGAGAGAAGAGAAGGCTGAGGAGAAGGCTGATGATGATGGTTGGGAAGACATAATGTTCAAGATAGTGGGAGAGGTGGTTCATTCAAGACAATACTCATGAAGAGACCAACATCTTGTTTGAACCATTCTTAGAGTTGGTTGTCTCTTTTATAGCAATCAAGTATTTGTTGGGCATGATGGAGATTGCTTTCAGATTCCCAGATATTTTCTGACAATGGATAACCTTTTCATGCAGTCAGGTATTGCCTTCTTGATTCACTGCCTCTATGGGAGACAATATGCTCTACCTCATATTCTTCTTCTGATCTGATCAGGTCAGGTGGTGGATGGAGAAAATTGGGGCCATGCACATCAGTTTCCTTATAAGACAAAAGGAGGAATGCATGGAAGACATCATGGATTTTCCAGGTCAGGGGTAGCTTCAACCAGTAGGAGAGAGGAGAGAGTACTTGGATAATCTCAAAGGGGCTGTATCATTTAGGAGCGAGTTTTCTGGATACAGTTTTGATATGGAGATTGGTGGCCTCCAGCCAAATCTTAGCTCCTACTTTCCATGGGATGAAGTGCCTGATTACCCTAGTGATCATAATCCATCAGACTGAGTTGTGTGCAGCCAATGCTTCTTTTCTTGCTTCATCAAGGACGAGTAGTCTGGATTCTAGAGTGGGGAGGAACATCTTTCCAATTGATGGATAAGCTCAAGGTTCATATCTGAGCATCAATGAAAAAGAGGATACTTTGGTGGATGAGTGGGAGGTAGAGTTGTGGGCAAATTCAGCAGTGGTAAGAAGATCAGCCCATTTCCTTGGCTGATTCATGGTGAAGATGCAAAGATAGGTTTCGAGTTCTTGATTCATATGTTTAGTCTGTCCATTAGTTTGGGGGTGATAAGTGGTGGACAGCTTGACATCATATTTGAGGAGCCTGACTAACTCTCTAGCAAAGGCTGAGGCAAACTGAGGACCTCAATCTGAGATGATAGAGTCATAAAGGCTGAATCTTTTAAAGACATAATCATGAAAAAGTTGGACAACTCCTTCAGAGGTGACTGATTTTTTGCAAGAAGTAAGAATTACTCCCTTAGTAAGCCCATGGTCAACCATGACCATAATAGAATCATATCCTTGAGATTTGGAAAGATTGGTGATAAAATCAACAGAGATTTGCTTGAATGGTAGGGTGGAATGCAATGCAATTGAGGAAAGGGATGATACAGTTGAATGTGTGTTAACCTTGTTTTGCTGGCAGGTGGCACATCTCTTAACAAAGTTGCAAACAAAAGTGGATAATCCTGGCCATCAGTAGTCATGTTCTACAATTGCTTTGGTCTAGAATTGGTCTAAATGGCCTATGATAGGTGATTCATGGATGGTAGTGAGAATGGAAGAGCAAGGTGAGGGTGGAATGTAGAGACGACCCTTGAAATATAGGTGACCATTGTCAAGGATCCAATTAGTGAGGGCAGACTGAGGGAAGAGAGAGTTGTCCTTTTCAAAATCTTTGATGGCACGAAGTATCAGAGGGTCCCCTATTAATGAGGACTGAACCAGTTCAGCAAGTCTGGTGTCAAGGGCATGAATGATGATTGATTCAGAGATGATCAAGGTGTGTGCATTGTCCTCAGAGGTGTCTATTTCTAAATTTCATGACAATGCATCAGCTGGATCCATTTGAGTGCCAGGGGTGACCTTCCATAGGATATCAAAGTCTTGAAGGAATAGTTCTCAGTGAGCCTGGTGATGAGAGAGTTTATAAGAATCTTTCAGGTATGACAGGTTTTTGTGGTTGGTGATGATAGTGACAGGGTGGTTTGTACCAAGTAGATAGTGTTTCCACTCAGTGAGGGCAAGGATAATGGTGAGCAATTTGTGATCATAGATATCATAGTTATATTCAGCAGGGATGAATGTCTTGGAGAAGTATGAGCATGGGTGAAGGTCTCTATTGACATCAGTTTGCATCAAAACAGTGCCAGCTGCAATTAGTGAGGCATTAGTCATGACAGTGAATGGCTTGGCTAAATCAGGGATGTGAAGGACAGAGGTTGACAAGAATATGCTGATTAAGGTATCAAAGGCATCTTGTTGTAGTTGAGTCCAATCTCAGGGTTGATTCTTTTGGGTGAGGAGGTTTAATGGGGTGACAGATAAATTTCTGATAGAAATTAGCAAACCTCATGAATGATTGGACTTCCTTTACTATGGTTGGGGGTTTCCAGAAGAAGATGGCTGAGAGTTTGACTAGGTCCATCTTGGCCAGGCCATTGTCTACAAGAAATTGATCTGCAAAACATCAAATTCACATTTGGTCAATTTTAAAGACAGTTTGTATTCTCTTAATCACTGCAGGACTCAGCAGGTTCTTTCATGATGTAAGTTCAGATCATCCTTTGTACAAATGCCCATGTCATCCATATAGATCTTAAGCCAGTGTTCCATGATCATGTCAGCAAAAATGTAGTTCATGAATGTTTGGAAAGTGAGGGGAGCATTGCTATGACTGAAGAAAAGTGCCATTGATTCAAACAGATCAAAGGGGGTGATGAAGGCCATTTTCCATTGGTCTTCTTCTTGGATATGAATATTGTTGTACCCTCATCTAATGTCAAACTTGGTGAAGATTTTTGCATCCTTCATATCATCAATAAGTTCCAAAATAAGCAGGAGGAGATAAGCATTGCAGATGGTGTGAGCGTTGAGATAGCAGTAGTCTTGGCAAGGTCATAAAGATCCATCTTTCTTTGGGATGAAGAAAAATGGTGCTGTCTGAGGGAAGGTAGATGGCACTATTCATCCAGACTTGAGATGTTCATCGATGAAATCTTAACACACTTTATGCTCTTTAAGATTAAGATAGTAAGTTTTACCTATTTTTGGAACAAAAGACAGCTTGAGGTTGATGATGTGATCATAGGGATGGTGATCTGGGAGTTTGTTGAAGGTCTGTTTAGCAAAGACATCCTTGAAGTCTTCACACCAAGTTAGTAAAATGGTTTGGATCTTCTCCTGCTGTTGCTCTAGTTCTGTAGATAAGGTGATCTTGTTGATGTTGGTCCATTCCAGATTCTCCCTAGAGAGGTACTCACAAAGAGACACAACGTCCCAGAGAGAACCAGAAATGTCAACATTCCGAATATCTTCTTCATTATTCCTTTCTACCAATAGTTTGTCCTGGATCCAGTCAATCTTTGAGTTTCATTTCCTTAGCCAGGGCATTCCTAGGATGATTTGTGGAGTTTTGAGTTGGATGACCATTAGTCCAATTTGTTCTCTGTGGTCATCAATGACTAGATCCATTTGTGCTTGATGTTTGATAATGTCTCCTTGGTTTTCTATCCCATCTACATTGAGTGCAGCAAGGGGTTGTTTCAGGGGCATCCTGGGGAACCAGTGTCGTCTGATGAGGCTTGTGTTGATGAAGTTTCTAGTCACCCTGGAATCAATAAGGGTGATAATTTTGATGATTTCTTTTCCTGTATGTAGTTCAACTGGAATTCTTAGAGTTCTCTCATTTGTCAAAGCTATGAATACATGGTTTAGACTATGAGAAGAAGACATCAAACATCCTTCTCCAGTTAAAAATCTAAAGGAGCAGTTTCTGTTTCTTCATCAAAGCAAATTTGAAGTGTCTATAAGATCTGTTTCAGGTCTTTCCCTTTTTCTTTAAGGAAAGCAATGTACGAGTCAATAGAATCATTGGGTTTGAATGAGGGGGAAGCAGTGGTGGTGGTGGCAATAACTGGGGGTGGTGTAGGTGTATTGGTCAAGGTAGCCTGGACCTGAGTTGTCAAAGCTCTGAAAAAAAATGTGACCCTGCAATTCTATGCAGAGTGGTCCACCTTTCAACACTTGAAGCATCTATTCTCTCTGATGCAATGAGCTCATTCAGTGGGGGTGAGTTTCTTAAGGCGGACTGTGTCAATGTCCATAGCATTTGGATCTCTGGTGCAAGTGGGGGAGACAGAAGAGTTGGTCAAGTGATGGACCCCTTTCTTGAGGTCTTCAATCTTCATCAACTGTTGATGGTAGGTTTTCACTTTCTCAATCCAATTCTGGATTGTGATGGCAGGTTTCTTAGTGTCAAGAATCATGATGGCAAGTTTCTGGTCAATGCACATGGAGAAGTCATCAATAAGGGCATGGTTTTCAGTTACTCCAGCCTTAGCTGCCAGAGCCTGGAACTGGGTAATGTATTCCTGGAAGCCATCATCCTTCTTGGTCTTGATTTGAATGAGGTGATGGAGTTCCATTTGAGCCTTGGCTTTAGAGTTGAATGGAAAGAACATGGACTGGAAATCTTCAGTAAACTTAGTGAAGGTTTTCTTTGTGGTGTCAACAGTGGCATCTGCCATCTTGTCATACCACATCTCAGAGAATTGAATTCCTCTGCCTTTACTCATCTTGTTAAGGCAGGTCAAGATCTTGGTTCCATTGTCAGAGTAGATCATTGGGTTAACTGAGAAGTAGGCATTCATTGCCTTGATCCATCAGATGGATTCATCTGGTTCACCAGAGAAGTCTGCTGGGAGGGCAGCCTTAACTTCTGACTGAGGAGTAGACATGACAATTGACAGTAGGCTGGGTGATGGGCTGGGTGATGGACTGGGTGATGGACTAGATGGGGGGCTGGTAAAGATGGGACTGGGTGATCTAGGTGCAGCAATCTGAGATAAAGGCTGAGGTGCTAAAATTCTAGAAGTGCTGCAACTGGAGGATGACTGGATTACTGGGTATATACCTGGTTGATAGGTACATCTAGTTCTGAGGAATCAAGCTGGGTTGCTAGACTGGGTAGATGATGAGGTGATTCATCAACTAGGTGGTGACTGGGTTTCTGAAAGATCTTCTTCTTCACTGAGAGGTGGTCTGATGGTGCTGAGTGCTATGGTGATGAGAGTGTGGTCCTACTCTGATGAAAGGAGGGATGAGGGTGACTTTGAATCTTTTGTTAGACCTGGCCCTTGACACTAGGGATGACTCTGGACTCAAGGGAGATTCTACTAAGGGAGGAGCTCACAAAGAGTTGCAATGTTCTTAGCAAAACTTAGAATGTGCTAGGCATAAAGTACTAATAGATTCAAAGTAGGGAAAAGGTTTTACATGTGCAAGACTATGGTTTAAATAGTGATTGCTGTTTGAGTATAGAACCAGCCTTAGAGGAATATAAAAGGAACAGAAGGCTGCAGATTAGTCAGTCCATAGTGGAAACAGAAAGAACACTATAGAAGACAAATGAGTAATTAGAAACTATGACATTGACATGAGAGAATCAATGGAGGAGTTAGCATCTGAAGCAAGAGCTCAAAGGAGAATAAGTTGTGGATGTAAAGAAGAGATAATCAACAAAAGATGAGATCATGTCTCATAACTGATATCAAAGAGAATGGCTGGTTGTGTACAGGTAATAAGAGCAAGAGATGTGATGAGGAAAGAGATTGTAACAGCATCTCTCATGTTGTCGATAAGTTCTGAAATAAGAGGAAGAGGGTAGGCATTGTGGATGATGTGAGTGTTAAGGTAATGATAATCTTGGCAAGATTGTAGGGATCCATCTTTCTTAGGAACAAAAAAGAATGGTGCTGCTTGAGGAGATATAGACAGCACTATTTATCCAGACTTAAGGTTTTCGGAGATGAATTCTTAACAAGCCACATGCTCTTTTGGATTGAGATAGTATGTTTTGCCTATCTTCGGAATGAAGGATGATTTGAGGTTGACAACATTGTCATAGGAATGGTGGTCTGGAAGTTTGTCAAAGGTCTGTTCAGTGAAAACATTCTTAAAGTCTTTACACCAGGTTGGTAAAACAGTCTGGGTCTTTTCTTGCTGTTGCTTGAGTTTTGTGGACAAAGTGATCTTGCTGATGTCTGCCCATCCTAGTTCTTCCCCAGGGAGGTACTCACAAAGAGACACAACATTTCAAGGAGAACCAGAGAGGTCAACATTTCAGATATCTTCTTTGTCATCTCTTCTTACTATTATCCATTGTAGAAGCTCAAAGCTCTCTACATTTGTAGACTTGGTTTTCTCCACTTTCAGGTCACTCTGCATCCTCTAGTATCCATTGTGCAAGCATCCCATCCTGTCCTATGTTCATTGAAGGCTAATCCACCCCTATTCATACATATCTGATCCTATCCATACCCAGACTAACTATCTGGTTACACTATCCACCCTACCTAGTATCCAACTTATCTTAGGACTAGCAACTGAGATGGTTAGTATCTTACCATATGTTTTCTTGTGTCCTGGTGTTACAATGCTCATTTCTATCATTTCTATCTCACCTGTTAGATCTAGTGCTACAACATCTTGTGTGGAACATGAGGTGGTAAGTTCTTGACACTAGAGATAACCAGACTCAAGTGAGGTTCTACCAAAGAAGGAGCTCACAAAGAGTCGCAATGTCCTTAGTAAAACTTAGATTATGCTAGGCAGAAAGACAATAGATTCGAAGTAGAGAAAAGTATTACATGCGGCTATCCTATGTTTTAAATAGTGACAGCTGATTTGGTTAAGGGCCAGCCCAAGGATGACAAACATAGAAAAAGATACTGCAGATTAGTTAACTACAGTAGAACACTATGGAATGTAATAGAACAGAATGGAAGAAAGGAACTATAAGGCTGATATAATAGAATCAGCCAAGGAGTAAATGTCCAAGATATAAACAAGAAAGACCTACCTCTCGGAACTAGATCATAGCTGAATAAGACAAGGATATGATGAAGCTATGAGTAAGAAGTGGACATAAGTAAGATGGACGATATTAAAGAGGACATTAGGTTGGGTGAAAGAAAGGAGTACAACAGATGGCGAAAGAGAAATGATTGTAACATTACCCCCTTTGTACAATCAAAACTCTGGTTCAATGAAAACTAAATCCACTCCATGTTCATGGAAGAGTGAAAGATTGCCCTCCATAGATGTCCCAGGCTTGGTCCAGAGATAAATGTTCAAACAGACAGTCATCCACCACATGCCCTGATTGATTACAAAGTGCATATGAGCACATGGGGCAGAACCAATTGGAGTGTCCCCAACAACTGCAAAAGCTACATTGGGTGTGAATACACAGATACTGGGGGTGTCCTGGTGCTAAGAGATGGCAGTGTGGACAGGTGTAATGGGGGCAATCTTCTCGATAGTGGCCCAATAGATGACAGCGACAGCACTCTGTCAAAGTGAATGCTGGTCATCGACATATAACAGTAGGCAATAACTGAGTGGGTGCAGAGAGGATGGTTACCCCATTGGCACCAGGGACATGGTAGGATTCAGACAACTGTTGTGCTGCTCTGTCAATGGGGGATTGTTCAATAGGGTCTATTATGGTTAATTCAGATCCTTCCATTGACTTGGAAGTAGCAACTGTGGGTGATGGTGGAGAAGAAGATAGGCAATGAAGTAAGGTGACAGGAGAGGAGGGGACGATGGTAGTGGCTTGTGGTGGAGGGACATGTAGTGGAGCTGGGGATGGAGATGCAGTGGACAACAGGTAAATCTTCCACTCTTCTGAAAGCATAGAGTGGAAGATGGGTGAGAACGTTGGGAATAGATGATCTCCAGGAATCTGTTTGATAAATGTGGCAAAGCCATGGGTGTACAAAGTGGTTAAAACATAACGTGGAAGATTATTTAAAAGAAAATGCATCAGCACTCCATATAATGGAGGGAGGTCGTTTGAAGTGACAAAGGTATGAAAACATTGAACACAGTTTATGTCATGGAACAATCTAACCAGTTCCTGAGAGGTTGTGTCTTGATGAAACAAGAGAAGGTTTTCAATTATCAATAATAGGCCTGGGTCAGATAGGATAGCAGTGAACTATTACAGGTGCACTCTACGCTATAGTGCATTACGATTACTGAAGCTACAAGCACTACGGAAAAGGACTACGGACTACGGACTAAGAACACGGACACTCTTAAGTTTTATCTTATCAGTACCGGATTTACTGATTACTCTTTATTTTCACATCTTCACATGTGCACATAGTCACATGTCACTTATTCACTGTTTCACAACATCACAATTATCACTCTTGATGGAGTCACACTTCACGATCATCACGACCCCTATCTTTATGAGTCATGATCATAGACGAACCACACCTGATGCTTGAGGCATAAGGCTATGTCTTCCATTCTACCACATCTATGCTTCTTATTCACATTAGATCCAC
>JBBPTP010000201.1:0-15355 GCA_038094195.1 Pulveroboletus aff. carminiporus | reverse complement strand
CGCCGGTGATCTTCAGTGGCCAGCTTCGTGTTCACTATCGTCGAACCGGAGAATCAGTTTTATCCGTGTAGGTTCAGGGAGACCTTTGCTGATATAGAAGTTTATGAGAGCGCTCGAACCAGTCCAACCGAGGGAAAGCAGGGACGCGGATCTCTTCGTGATTGAGTGCGTGTCCGTGCACCTCGCAGACCGCTACAGCATGGTACTCTTGTGGTCGACGTTGGATCTACGCGAAATAGAACTTGGTGCATTTCTACGGTCCATTGTATGGGACGCGTGACATTCATCTACATTATCGTTCCGAGTAAGGTATAAACCGATCAAAGCTCCACTTCTTCCATCTCAGAATGGTTCGCCGAGTAAGGGCTAGCATTTCTGCTAGCATTCTCCGGTACCTTTAATTTCCATCGCCCATCGAGCCGCCAATGAGTCGATTTTTGAATCCTGTGTGAGTTCCGAGGATCCTCTCGAGGGCCTTTACTGAGCGTTCAAGATATAGAATTTAGGGGTGTTCCGAGTCAGCGTGACAGAGGAACATGGGAAGCGGTCACTTCTTACTACGCAGATTTCTACGGTGGACTGTGCGGAACGCGCAGCCCCCTCTGCCCAGAGTTCCGAGAAGGGTATAAGCCGATCAAAACCGTTGCCAAGGATGGGTATGTACTAATTTTTCAAATGCGGATCCCGGAACTCAACACAGTTTGCTTGCATTCCAGGCACCAGAGTGCATTCCCAGTCATCCGAACAACACTGTCCAAAATCAGAATCATGACTCTAGTGAGTTGCGTTCGACCTGGTTCAAGTGTACAGCAGGAGGCGGCAATCATGCCAACTAATTTGTCCACTGACACCCTGATGATGTAGAGAAAACTCCTCGGGGTGATTGGATCAGTTTTCTGTGGCCGAAACGAATGTACAAGGGGAAAAGGATCAGGAAAGAAGAACGACCACCCCTGAACAAATCAGAAGTTACCCAGACTCTGTGGGTTCCAGATGGGCCATGTTACTAGTAACATCCCTCCGAATGCGCCGGTTATGACTCGCCAAAATCATTGGACTATCTTTTAACCTCGACCTTTTCCGGCGGTTCGTGGACACATACTGCATGTGCGCACCGGTGGATTCCACGATGATCGGGACTGCCAAGTTATCATGCGAGAAGCCTGACATTTGGGGGATCCACCCCCACGTTGCACAGAAAGTTAACAATAGCTTTGACAGGGACTTGGAGACTCAAATACTCACGCGTGTTGCCAAGTGTTCCATGCTATACATTGAGTACAATAATGTTGCGTTACCCTGGTCAATTACGCGTCGATTAGCACCGTGCTGTGGTAGCTTCTCGCTCGCCAGGGTATACAAACAGCCTGAGTATTCACAGAGATCGGTACTTCTCGTGTCACAGGGTCATTGGAGCGCTGAAATATCTACAACAGGCTCGCTTTGTGACGTTTGGAGCGTTGGCGTCTCGTGTGAGTTTACCCTTATCTCGGAGATAACTACCTGAGATAGAGTGCTTGAATTGGGACAAACCCCCTCCTTCTCGTGAGCGCCAAATTAGATAGCCCACACTGACCTACCAAGATGCAACCCACTTTGATCGCACAATAGGCAGTGGTTGTTTCGGCTCAAGTGGACTCGTTTGAAACAGAAGCTAGTTTGTATGTTTGTGCGTACTGAAACGTGGCCAGTAAAGTCATCCAAGGCTCACCGATTCTCTGTGGCAGCTCAGGCGATGAGGCTTATCTGGTATAATAGACGTATCTATGACCACGAAATCATGAACGAATCGAACAAAAATAGTATGAGATGAAAGATGACGGCAAACTTGTGTCCATATGGTCCCATAGGTATAAAGTTTCCACCGAGACTCTAGGGGTAGTATGAAATTATTAAACTTTCCGCACGGGAAACAAATCATTGCCCTATCAATCCAAAATCTTGTAAGCCAAATCCGTGAACGCTAGCACTGGCATCGCGGGCAAGTGAATCAACCAGTTTTGCTCCGGATTATTCACTTGAGAAGTGGTTCAACGGTGATTATAAGCAGGTCTTCGGAATCGCTTTAGGATGAAATCAATTCTCGAAAGAGACAGCATACCTAGAACCACTCCGTCTCGGGTGCCCCGAAACGCGGGGTGACACGTGGTGATGATAAGCCGATGTCTGTACCTCGTGGTGTTGGTCCGAAATACAGAACAACCTCTTGAGAAACGAGGAGCCACCGCCAGATCGATGTGCCTGTGCTCGCGACCAGTTGGCGCCCCGGTGGGACGATGCCAGCTGCTCCTGTTGTCCACGAGGTACGAGGCTAAGTTGTGATCAACTCGAGTCGTTCAGAGCTGAATTCGAACTACTCACCTGCTTTTGAAGAACGAAAGGCAATCAAGCATGATAACTCAGATATTAATCGCGGGGAACTTGTTAGCTGTAGTCTACGGTCATTACGATCAGTTCTGCCTACCGAACGTCCCTACAGTAACTGCGAACCTACCTTTGAGAATTCGGACCTCACGAAGACGAAGGCGAATCTAGTGATTCGGGCTTAGGTCAAAGTACAAAGTTCAGATTCAAGCAAAAAATCGATTTTAAAAGACTAGCTGTGGATCCTGTATAGTAGAAACTGCATGGGTGTGGGCAGATGCTATGCACGCCATTCTGCTTGCTGCATGGCATCTGACACACGTAAGAATTAGCACAGCTTTGTGGGGAACTTGCCGAAATTATGTGGCGACATGACAGCAGATACAGGAATGAACACAGGCGAGGACTACTGAAATTTCTTGGAATTATGAACCATCTACTCTCAAGCTCTTCTTCCTTTATAAATTTTGGGGTCGATTTGCCTTCTAGAGATGCGATCCTCAGTCACACCGTCTCGCGAGTACGATGAAAAATGACTGACTTGTGGGTCCCGCTGTTATCCTTTCGGCCATCCTGTCTGGGTTGTTTAGGCGTGCTGCGTCCGAGTTAGAACGACGAAACACGATCCGCCAGGACAGCAATATGAAGTAACGAACTCCTTTTTGCGATCTTGGGCGCTTGAAGCCCCCTGTTCTTCTTGCTTACCGCGCCCAATGAATTTTTTGGAACTAATGAGATGGCGTTAACCTCAAAATAATAATACAAGAACAAACTGACTGACTTTACAGCGGGTGATCCATCCTCGTCGCCGGAATCGGGAATGTAATCATCAGAGCTATCAGAGCTATCAGAGCTAGGCAGTGATTCCCTGGAAGACTCAGTTCAAACGCTCTGAATAGATCGAGCGTGATCGCAAACTTACTTGCGAAGCTCACACTGGTTAGTGTTGCCTTCAACAACCGCCATCGAGGTCGGAATGTTCAACTGATGATACGGGACTGGTGTGAGCAATGGGTTTACTTGGACAGCTTTTATGAGTCCAGGGTCACGCCCCTATGATCATCTTCTCGAATTCTCGATCACTTGGTTGCGCGGCTACGTTGGCAGGATGAACATGTGTTCCCTTAATAACGCTGAAGATAACAATGATAGCGATAATGAGCCTCGTTCCGATGAACGTTCAAGCCGAGGAAAAGTTGATTTCAGACGACCATCTGTGGCCCCTGTGGTTAAATCCCTGTGGGTTGTACATAAAACTACATGGGGCTGGCATTTTGCTAAGACGAGTCGACTGGGGAGGCTATACATATATGTGGGCCACTCGGTCGCGTGTCCGTGTGGCAGTAGACCGGATACACGTTGGAACGTCAGCACAGCTATGTGGGGAACTCGCCGAGATTCTCGAAGGACACGTTGTGATGCTCGGAACTTACAACAGGTATCAACAAGTGAAAAGACCACAGAAAGACAACGAATAACACAGGTAACAGCTAACCAGACTTCAGGTCTCACGGATGTACTACTTCTTAAGCTCCTTTCCGACACGCAGATACTTGGTTGGATCGGAAACCCTTCGAGATGAGATGTCAAGTCACACCGAGCCACAAGTATGACAGAAAGTAACTGACTTGTAGGACCCGCTATTATCCGTTCGGCCGTCGGTTCTGGGTCCATCGCCATTAGGTGCACTAAATTCGAGCGGGATCAGTGAAACCCGACTTGGCAAGACAGGATGAAATAACGGACTTGTTGGGATCTTGGTAGGTTGCAGATAATTGATCTGGCTTACCGCGCTCAACAAACTTTTTGGTCCTGATGAAGATGGTATTTATCTGCAAGCTCGAAACGATAATACAAGAATAAACAGACATTGTGTTAGACGGCTGGGATCCGTCTTCCTCCTTGTAAAGCGGGGGGGAGTAAGGAATAGGGTCATCGTCGCTAATTGGTGATGCTGGCATTCTGATTGACTCGGTTCAAATGTGTTGAATAGATCAAAACGTGATGACGAACTTGTCGCAACGCTCGTACGAACTGGAACGAGCTTTTCCGGTAGCCATCGAATTCAGAACGGTAGGAAGGAGATGCAGTGAGTGGTGTGAAGATTAGATTTACGGTGATACCTTTTATGAATCCAGGGAATAGGGTTGCGCCCCCATGATCAACTTCTCGATCCCTTGATCGAGCGGCTACGTTGGTAGATTAAACATGTGTTCTCTTAATGACGCTGAAGATAACAACATTGAGCCTTACTCTAAGCCAGACACCGTCTTGGCCGTAAACTCCCACACGAGAAGGTCCTGTGACTGGGCGAACGACGGAACTTCGGCAGAACTCACCACACAGATAGTGAGACGACAAGGCTTAGACGTCACGCGCAGCGGCATCCTAATACTCACAAATCTTGTGCCATAACCTATCGTGCAGTAGTTTTCCTTCCCTGCTGTTCTTCATCTTTGGAGGTTGAAAACAAAAGAAGTGACCTACAATAGGGTTTGGTAAAGACTCGTCCTCCCGGATAACGATGAATTTGTTTCGACGACAAGCCTGTCGCGAGTTTCGTGGATCAAAGAATAATGTGTGGCTGGGGTCATTGAGCGTCAAGGGCACCATGAGTGTGAATTACGTGCTTCTACTGCGACCATCGGTTTCTCCGTGGATGGCTCAACGCGGGAGTGTTTTATGGACGCTGAGTGGCTGCTGGTGGCTCGGCGGCCAGCTTGTGATTGTGGTTGCGAGGTACTATGATGACCCGGATACTATTAGGAAGTTGCCAAAGATACAAGAGCGATGTCGTCGTGCAACTAACCTACCAATGCACAGGACGTATACGTGGGCTGAGCCATGCAGAACACTGGTACGGAAGGCGGAGGTCACAGGCAACAAGCGAACCGACCTGGCGCGCACCACCGATGCCGTGCTCGGGGTGGCAGTGGAGAACTTCCCGCGTTCATTTCACTTCTCATCAGAAACCCGGTGTAATACTGATCAATGAAGGCCCGTGCTGTAGACACTGCCATTCAGATCTACGTGTACATAATTATGTAATGTTAGAGCACAGTCAAAGCAGTCCTTTAAGTAGTCTCTGTCGGTCATAAACATACCAGAACTTTTCGGACATCAGTTCATGCAAGACAATACTCAAGGACGGAAGCTCTTGCCCAAGCTCAACCCCGTGACCTCGTCGAGCACCTCACGGTATAGCAACTCAGGCTGGTAAATAGATCTGGCGGTTACATGGACAGACGACCAATATTCTTCTTTCAGCGTCCAGCTCTGTCCCCGGGTTATTAACCGAGGCCCAACCTCACGTGGCAGGTCAGCCCATGCACCCTGCAGCTTATCCCATCTGACGCATTAACTGAAACCAGTACATCCTCGACCTCGAAATGGCGGCGCTTCGTACATCCAGAGGGACAGCCATATTTCATGCTAACCGGTGAATTCGCTTTCGTCGTCGTTACGGAAGCGAATATGGAAGACGCACAGACACGGGGTCGAATTCTCGACTGTATAGTGGCAGCAAGCAAGGAATTGCACTGCCATGATATCAAACTTCCTCCTCGATGCGAGCTCTTTTTGGAGTTAGGAGAAGATCACATGACATGCAACTATTACTTCGTCGATCACGTCGAAAAAGGGCTGTTCTGGGTCGAAGATCTGTGCACTGAATTACTTGATATCCCGGAAGCAGCGTCTGATTCGCATCTGGGTAGGTTTCGTCCGTATCAGCGCATTCGCGGCGTCTCTCACTTGGGCAGAAACGGCGCTGGAGCGGTTATATTGGATACACGTCGAGTTTTTTCCGATGCATCACGAGTCACACGAACAACAATTTTCTCAAATGATAGATGACCTTTACAATATTATTTCTCATGGTCAAGCGGGTAGGGCACATCGTAGCTGTACATTTTCGTTAAACGGGCTAATCGTGAGTAACAGACAGATTAACGTCAAAAACCTCAACGTTCCCCTATCCGGCAGACACATGCAAGCAATTTTTGAAGTTGCTGTCAAGGAAGAGAGGTGGGTAATTCCTGTGCAGTCCTCGACTCTTTTAATCACGGGTACGTCGCAGGACAGCGTGTGGATGGATATACACTCTGTTACGCTGGTAGGGGACAATTGTACATTCTTTTCCGCGTCTGACTTCTCTTTATTAGCACGTCTCGCTGGTGCTATAGGTATGTTCTGGCGGCCTATAAAGAGGTATGGCACTGAACATCAATTTCCAGCGAACCAACGATTTGTGACATTTTATGGGCAACAGCCAGCCCAGTTGGACAGGTTACAAGAAATGTTTGCTACCGGTGTCATCCAACATAAGTGGTTGACGACCGTAGTTAATGTTTTAATGTGGGGCATTCCTCTACATTACACTAACCTTCTGGATGACCTATACGTGAACGAACAAGTATATGCGGACCAGTGGACGCACTTCATATCCATCTGCCTCGCTGATTGGACAACCAGTTTATCATGGGTACGCTGGCATACTTGACGGGGATGACATTTTTGACACCTGGATCCAGAGCCTGCCGGTGTTCATGTGAGTCAGAGGATGCCTGCGTTGCCACAGTGTCTCAAAAAAGAATATGCAGAGCAAGTGTCCTCCTTGCCAACGTGCGCGGCGGCACAATATCTACATCGGTCCCATCTGCACTCTCCAGCGCAATCAGCATAGCCTCTGCATCTTGCCTCCATCTCAGACATCAGCCACTTGCACAGTCAAGCGCTGCCTTTGGCGTCCGTCGCTTCCTAGTTGTGGCTGGTTCCTTGCGCTGACCTGTCTCTAGGCTAGGTACCTTCGGTTCGCCAAATCAAGCACCGTCGGGTTCCTTCCATCTTCGGTCGTATTCAGTCTTCCGAGGGCGAGTTACCTGTGGAGCGTAGGACTCCTCACGGCCCAATTCCTCTTCATCGCATCTCAGAGCGTCAGCAAATTCGTCGCACTGGTTGTTGCAACCGTCATCGCTACGATACTGTTATTTATGGTGTGCGTAATACACCCGGAAGATGCGAGCATATCATCACTCTTTCAATATCTCACGTCGTTGTGTATCCCACGTCTGTACTCTCTGGATGTTCACCACGGCGAGCAAATGGTCTAAATATGCACCTGTTCTCGCGAGTGTCGGCACACTGGTTGCAATATTTAATCTCCAAGACGTCATCGAATCCGATTGACCTCCGGCAGGTATAGGCATATAACAACCAGCTCTACAAGACGGATATATACGCAATAAGGTCGAAAGTAAGCTAATCACAATCAAACAAGGGGCGTGGGGTCCAAAACATGATCGAAAAATCAAAATCCGCCAAGGCTGACCTCACTTCGGTTGGAAGGCGTGCGTGAGGTGAGGGGGGCTGGAGGGACGAGGTGGTTGATACTGGATCCACCCTCTTTTATACGACATTCTCGAGCATAAGCTTGGCTTACATAAAGAAATATTACAGTAACGAGTTGTGTACAGAAATGGACTAATTTTTTGGGTGTAGTAGGAAGGCAGGAAAAGTTTCCTCTTTAAATTCCAACTGCGTGGCAACGGATAGGTGTCCTGCATTCGGCGTTAACATGTGTCCCATCCCTAGTCGTGAGATCACATCGATTCTTGCGCATGCGATGGTTCGACATTCAATACTATCGGGGACCTAGCGAGGGAACTCGGGAAAGATGGAAAGAAAGTCGATGAAGAGTCCAGCGCGCGATGAGACGACGTTACATTGAGACTAGACGCCACTGTCGTACATATACTTCATAAGGCATATGGACTACAGCTTTTTCTTATTGTTGTGCTACGTTGTGTTACCGATGACGACTGGTGCGTTGTGATGAGACGTTACTTGCATTTGTACTAACCATTGGGAAAGAGCATTTCTCGTCCATCGAGATCGAGATCGGTAGCCGGTTATCGGTGGTGACATTCTCAACGAACGGCGAGTATCTTGTCAGCGGGGACAACAAAAGGCTTCAAGTGTGGCGAGTGGAAGACGGTGAACCAATAGTAACATTGGCAACTGGGGACTTCACGTCTCTCGCTACGTCCAAGGATGGAAACTGGATCGCGGGAGGGACATACGACGGTAAAGTGTTTGTGTGGGATGCAAGGACATACGAAGCCGTCGTGGCTCACAAGGAGGGCAGTACTACCTATGGTGTTGACTTCTCGCCAGATTCGTCTCGGCTGGTCTCAGCATCATGGAACCACACAGCCGCCGTGTGGGACGTTGCGACTCGCGAGCAAGTACTAACACTGCACCACGGGGGTGCGGTGATCGCGGCAAGATATTCGCCACAAGGTGACCGGATTGCGACCGCCACTTATCAGAAGTCCGTTCGAGTCTGGGACAGCAACGACGGGCATTTGCTCGCAGATGTCTCAGTAACGGTGCTTCCGCGGTACAACACTGGCCTTCTCTGGTCCAACAACCACCTCTTCGTCGTATCTGACAATAAAATCAAGCAATTCGAAGCATCCACTGGGTTACAAGTCTCGGAATGGCCAGTCTCTGATACCCACAATTCGTGCATTGCCTTGTCGCATCATGGGGAATTCATCGCCTACTCGACCAAGCGCTCCGTCATGTTCTGGGACACGTCCACACACCCAGCTCGGCCTCATCCAACACTCTCAAGACATACATTCAATTGCAATCGCTCCGTGGGATCGCTTTCTCGCAATTGGTGATGGTAGGAAAATCAGCGTCAAGAGTCTATCGCGTATCACTGTAAGTATGTGTCCTTTTGGGTTTCGTCGTATCTGAACAACTATTTTTTGCTCCATTTGGGTTTTCCGCATGGAATTGGACATTCTTGTTTCGGCCGCGCCTCACCTTCCAGGAACCCGATACTCAGATTAATGATGGTGTACTCAGTTTATGGGAGCACGGTCAGCTCGAAGATGCAGAAGCATTATTGTCTGCCATGAGTCACGGGTCGCGGAATCCGGGACATCGTATACTCGTTAGCCGTGCTCTTGTGCGGGCTCGTTTGCGACGGTGGGACGCAGCGCTGGTCGACGCCGAAATGGTGGTTGTTGCCCTACTCTTTCGTACGCTGGTGCTAATGGCATTTCAACAAGGCCATCGATATTCAGCCATCCGTTGCTGGCCACATTGCGAAGAGTTTGGTGCTTGTCGGAAAAGGCGAAAGGCTCAAGGGCTATCGAGCTTGCGACATTGCGTTTGAGCGCGTCCATTCATCTCACGTTAGTTTTCTCCTTCTTATCAAGGTCTGTTCCGATATTGGCTGCCGCTAAGTTACTCATATATTCCTAGGCCATTATTGTATTTATGGCCGGAAAGCACCGCGATGCAATATCGCGCGTAGATGATCTCATTGCTACGGTTGCCTTCAACTCGATATGCTATCTGGTCCAGGTACGTGCACCATATACTGCCTGGTGAATCCCACCCGTTGATGTTGTCAGCAGGCCCACATGTATCTTCTCCTTGGAAACTCGCATATGGAGAACGGTGAATACGAGCGTGCTATACATTCGTTCGAGTGTGCACTAGTCCAGATACGGGACTATACAGGGCCTCCCCTCTTTACTATCTCGCTGGTAAGCCCGTGTATTGCAATGTATCGGAACCACGCACTGTCTTTTGCAGATATCGGGATGGAAATTCGATGGTCTTGCCAACACGATTCGGCAGCGTCTGTGTGAAGCCATCTACGCAGCGGGTCGCACGAAGGATGCAGGCGAATCTCTTCTCGAAATGGTAAAAACTCTTGACAAAGATGCCTATATGAATGGAGCGATTTCCAAGTGGATTTCTGGTGAATTTCTCCTCTATCCACTGTTTACTGTGCGATCTCAACTTATCTGCAGACTTCACTCACCAATGTCTCTCTACTCCCGAAAGCGCAGTCTTGAACGCAACCCACCACAGTAATTCGTTGACACTCACGTTGCTTTTGAGGGAGTGGGCAAAAACGACGTTAGCTGGTGACGAGTGGGAAAATGTCTTGGTTGCCGCTACCAGCGTGAATATCTCTTTGACTCTAGTACTCCTAGTGGAATCGACACCCTGATGGATAACAGTTCACACTTCCTAGAGTCACAACCTTTCGGGCCGTATGTGAACGTCTCGAAGCCGTCGATTGCTTAACGGATGCGGTCGAGTGTTTCCACCAAATGATGAACGAATTAGGAGGTGAGGTGAACCTGCATGACGAGCATATGGAGTGGGCTCAGAGTGCGTCGTCACGTATCTAGTGGTATTTTCGCCCGGGTAACAACTTCTTTCAGCATTCCGTGAGCGTTCCTCCCAGAAGCTAGAGCACCTCGGAGATACAGCAGTAGATGCCCATCTATATAACGAAGCCATCCTCCACTACACTGCCGCGTTGTCCCTCAATCCACATTCCCCGCAAGGTGTTCTCATCAAGCGAAGTAAAGTGCATGTGACAACCGGGTCATGGGAACGAGCTTTAGACGATGCAAACCAGGCACGTCATTTTTCATTCGTGAAGTTAATCTTGTTGATACAGCCTCCTCAGGTGATTAAGCTCGATCCATCGTCGCCATGGGGATACAAAGTGAAGCATGCTGCCTTACACAAGGCAGGAGACTATAGTGGTGCTGTTGATGCGTTCGAGGTAATGCTCTCGAAGATGGCACAGTCGCCAGATCCAGATGTTCAACGTAAGTTACACTTTTATTACCATGATAAAGACGATTGGTTTACATTAGACAGAGCACGGTGATCAGTATGTCAGTCCGTCGAGCTCACGAGCAATGATTCGCAAAATTGTCCAACGAGCTATACGTCATTCGCCACGCGTGCTCATTAACACGACCACTGGTCGCCTCCACAATAGGGCTGAACAGGTAGCTGCATTCGAATCCTCGCCAATCTTCAATGAACTCGTATCATCGATGACAACACGCATCAATTATGTCCGCATCAAGCATGAAGTACGGCAGTACTTCCGATACGTGATGCTATCACACAAGTGGGAAGAGAACGAACCGCTGTTCCATCAGGTGATACACACAGCGGTATATGATCTGGATAACTCTCCAACCCATGAGAAGCTGCAAATGTTCTGCAAGATCGTTCTGAAAGCCGGATTCGATTGGGCATGGAGCGATACTTGCTGCATCAACAAGCAGGATCATTTCGTACTCCAGGAAGCGTTGGTGGCTATGTTCAAGTGGTATCGTGGCTCGGCCATGACGATCGTCTTCCTCCGAGGTGTTTGTTCTACACCGAGCCCCGGCGATCTCGTAAGGAGCATTTGGAACACCCGTTCCTGGACACTTCAAGAATATATTGCTGCTAAGGTCATCCACTTCTATACACAAGATTGGACCCTTTATCTAGGCCTGGAGTTGCGAAACCACAAAGAGTCACCAGAAATCCTCTCGGAAATGGAGGAAGCCACAGGGGTATCTGCACAGCAATTGATGGCACTTCGTCCTGGCTTAAGCAACATTCGGGAGAAGCTGCGACTTGCTTCGACCCGGCAGACGACATTGATGGAAGATGCTGCGTACTCGTTATTCGGAATTTTTTCGGTTACTGGTATACCTGCGATATATGGTGAAGGGGAGGGCTCACTAGGACGTCTATTGGCGCATGTTCTAGCTGGATCTGGAGACGTGAGCATCCTTGCATGGACTGGAGAAGCTGGCAGCCACAACAGTTGCCTCCCTGCCCATATCACTGTATTTAATGGACCAGCAACATCACATATCCCGCCACCTGTTCCAGAATCCGAGATGGAAAGAATCACCACCATGTCACTCGCTTCTTCATTCAACCTCGATATAGCCATGAGACTGTATGATCGTCTCAGCGAGCTCCCTGCACCCTGGTTCGCAGCGAGTCGGATGAAACTCCCGTGCATCGCTTTTCAACTCCCGCCCGTTTCATCTTATCGAGCGCGTTCAGGTCGTATCTATCACACAGACACTCTCGCCTTTGGGATGGTGGAATTCAAAACAAGACATGACCTCTCTCAGATGCATTCATTGTATCTCATTCACCCTTGGTTGGATACTCTTCTGGGGCGCGAAGACACGCAAACAAGTATATTCATGGAGGACGACGTCGTGCCACCATTCTCGCCAAATATTGACGATGAAGAGGTCTCTGATGAGGGGATCAACGATGATTCCTTGTTGCTTCCTGAACCTGAATCACTGTCACACCCTACTCCAGCACATATGGTATCGATGGACGGAGAGACGCGAGCACGAAGACTTGTTGCACGTCTTAGACAGCCTTTTGGTGCACTCTTGGTCACACCAGCATCGACGGGTCGACGTGTGGTAGACTACAGGCGCGTCGCAGCCGATAGCACGATCACTGTACAAATTCAGGAGGGCGTCTCATTGGCTGATCTTCTCGATAATGTACGCATGCTCGACGTGTTGTGACCTTCGTTGCATTTCAGACGATGTATATTGGCTCGAATTTCACTTTCATTTGCCCATTTGAAAGTATCTTTTACTGTAACCAAAGAAATTTACATGGTCTTCAGATGCCCGAGGGATTTCGAATCCGCGATGGGTGGGTTTCAAATTCAAGTTCCGATAGATCCCTTCTCGCTTGTATTATACAGCTCTCTTCCCTTCGTCATATTCGACACATGCAGGTCAACACTCAAGGAGTAGGATTCGGGACTGTCTTGCCCAGGCTCAATCCCATAACCCCGTTGAACACCTCGCGGTATCACGATTCAGGCTGGTGAATAGACTTGGCGGTTACATAGACAGACGACCGACATTCTTCTTTCAGCGTCCAGCCCTGTTCCCGGGTTATTAACCGAGGCCCAACCTCACGTGGCAGGTCAGCACAAGCACCCTGCAGCTTAACACATCGAACACCATCTGACACATTGACTGAAACTAGTACATCCTTGGCCTCGAAATGGCAGCGCTTCGTACATCCGGAAGGACAGCCATATTTCGTGCTATCCGGCGAGTTCCCTTTTGCCATTGTCACCGAAGCCAACATCGAAGACGTACAGACCCGAGGTCGTATTCTCGATTGTATAACGGCGGCGAACAAGGAATTGTACTACCACGGTATCGAACTTTCTCCCAGATGCGAGCTCTTCTTGGAGTTAGGAGAGAATCGTATGACCTGCAACTATTACTTCGTCGATCACATCGGAAAAGCGCCGTTCTGGCTCGAGGATCTGTGTACCGAATTACTTGATATCCCGGCAACAGCATGTCTTTCACACTTGGGTGCGTTTTGACCTTGTCGACCCACTCGTTCTGCCTCACGTGTGGACAGAAACAGAACTAGAGCGACTATATTGGGCACACGTTGAATTCTTCCCAATGCATCACGAATCCCACGAACACCAATTTGCCCAAATGGTAGATGACCTTTACAATATCATCTCTCATGGTCAAGTAGGTAAGACGGTATAGCAACTGTACATTATCGTTCAACCAGTTAATCATACAACAGACAGATTGACGTTGAAGACCTCGACGTTCCCCTATACGGCAGATACAAGCAGGCAGTTTTTGAAGTTGCTATCGAGGAAGAGAGGTAGGTCTCCCGCGCGATCCCAGGTTTTCTTAACATCATGGACATGCCACAGGACAACGGGTAGATGGATACACACTCTGTTACGCCTGTAAGGCATAATTAAACGTCCTCTTCTGTCTCTGATCGTGTTATAATAGCACGACTCGCGGGTGCTATGGGTATGTTGTGTAGTTTATAAATGGGTACATGGAATTGAAATCTTATTCTCAGCGAACCAGCGATTTGTGGCATATTATGGTCAACAACATACCCAGCTGGACAGACTACAGGAAATGTTCCCTGCTAGTGTTACCGAACGCAAGTGGTTGTCGAACGTGGCTAACTTACTAATGTGGGGTGTTCCTCTACATTACACCAGTCTTCTGGATGGCTTGTACGTGAACAGACAAGTATATACGGACCAATGGGCACACTTCATGTCTACCTGCCTCGCTGATTGGACAACTAGTTTGTCATGGGTACGTTAATATTTTGGGTCCAAGGTTGGCGTTTTTGACATCTGAGTGCAGAGCCTTCCAGTATTCATGTATGTCACAAGGTATCTATTCTGTCGTGGTGTCTAAAAGGAATGTTTAGAGCCAGCACTCTTCTTACCCAAACGCGCCGTGGTGCAGTGTCCACGTCAATCCCATCTATTCTTTGCTGTATAGTCTGCATTATCTCTGCATCTTTCCTCCATCTCAGACACCGACACCTACGACTTGTGGAATTAAGCGCTGGCGTCGGCGTTCGTCGTTTCCCAATTTTGGATTTCACCTTGCACTGATTTGTCTCCAGGCTCACTACCTCCACTCCATCAAATGGACCACCGTCGGGTTCCTTCCCTCGTCGATTGTTTTCAGCCTTCCGAGGGCAAGTTACCTGTGGGGTGTAGGCTTCCTCACCGTCCAATTCATCTTCGTCGTTTCCCGGAGTGTCAGTACACTTGTCGCGCTAGTTGCTGCCACCGTCATCTCTGCAATATTGCTATTTATTATATGCATTATACATCCTGAAGATGTGAGCATCACTTCACTCTTCCAATCTCTTATGGCGATGTGTGTCCCACGCTTATATGCTGTGGACGCTCGTCAGAACGAGCTAATGGTCTAGAGGCGTACTTGTTTTCGCGAGTTCTATGCTCATATTCGAGCTAACATTGTAGAGTAGTGTAAGACAGCGTTCCTGGATGACGAGTTTCCTTAGGCTTTTGACTGAAATAAATCGGATCCATTAGGAGGAATTTGGGCTCGGGCGACTTCGCATTGGCACTTTTGAGCGAGGGTAACTTGGACACTATGGGCACATCGGCTCGATACGATCGCCTATGAGTCTTTTGTCCTTTTTGCACTGAGACGTTCTACCATCCTAAGTGCATGATCTTTCACATAAGAACATGCATTGCGATACTTGATGGCACCAGGGCGTGATCGAGTCCGATTGACCCCTGGTAGGTATAGGCGTGCAACAGCCAGCTCTACAAAACGGATAT
>JBBPTP010000198.1:0-28448 GCA_038094195.1 Pulveroboletus aff. carminiporus | reverse complement strand
TTGATTTGAGCTGCAAGCCTAACGACAAGCATTAGACTTGAGTGGCTAGTTTAACCTCATTGCGGAGGAGCTTTAATCGGTGTTTGAATAAGTTACGATGTTGCAAAAAGAGCGTTTGTAACACTAGCCACTTTAGCAAAGTCTTTGATAAATCTACAATAGAAGTTCGCAAGTCTGAGAAAAGCACGGACACTGCACACTGTCTTGAATGCGGACCATTCCAGGATAGCTTTAACTTTGGATTTGTCCATTCTAATGTCATCTTGTCCCACAAACATGCCAAGAAATTCAATTTCCATGGCATGGAACATACACTTTTCAGGCTTGATAAATAAGTCATTTTCTTCTAAGTGACAAAGGACTTCTAACATGATCTTGTCATGTTTCTCCTTGTCATCATCTTTGGTGAATATTAATAGATCGTTGATGTAGACAACCATGACTGCTTCCATATCAGTGAAGATTTCGTTCATCATTGCTTGGAATGTGGCTAGAGAGTTGCATAACCCAAAGTACATGACAAGAGGTTTGAATGCTCCTCTGAAACAAATGAACGCTGCTTTCCATTCGTCACCTTCTTTGATGTGTACGTTGTTGTATCCCCATCTAAGATCCATTTTTGTGAATAACTTAGCTCCTTTAAGTTTATCAACTAGCTGTAAAATGAGTGGTAGCGGATAGTTGTTCTTAACTGTGTGTTCGTTAAGATATTGGTAATCCTGTACCATCTGTTTTTGTCCATCTTTCTTTGGTATGAAGAACACAGGTGACGTTTGAGGGGACTTAGAGGGTCTTATGTAATTCTTTTTTAGTTGGTCGTCTATGAACACTGAGACTTCTTCCTGTTCTATGATAGAGAGGGGTATAATGCATCCCTTCTTAGATTTGAATGTATCTTTAAGGTCTATTGCATGATCCTAGGGTTTACATATAGGCATGTATTCGCTTTCTTCCTTGTGGAACACTTTAAGGAATTTATGGAACTGCTTCAGCACAAGCTGCTCTGCAGTCTTGTCTGTCTTTACTGGTTGTTCTGTAGTGGCACATAAATGATAAGCCATGTATGCTTGTTCCTGTTCTCCCTTATCAAGCATAGTCAAAAAGGTGGCATGATCTGAGAGCATTTGGCAAGATCTAGGGCATCGGTTAAGTTTTACTGTTCCCTTAGCCCAGTCGATTTCAGGGTTGTGGCATTTAAGCTAAGAGTATCCCAGGATTAATTGATTCTTTCCTAGGGTTGTGACTTCTGCCAATACTTGTTCTTGGTGACCTTGATATGTGATGATTATATCCATGGAGTGTGTGATGGATCTGGTGGAGTTCTTGGTTCCATCTACGTTATAGACCAGAATAAGTCATGACAAGGGCTTCATTGGTAATTTGTTTTTCTCAGCCCATTCTTTGTCAATAAATATGACATTAGTGCCACTGTCTAGCAGTGCATCTGTCTTGATCATATTTTTCTTGTTTTGTTCAGGAGCAATGGTAACTTCCAAATTAATCTTCTTTTGGACGTTAACATTTCGGATAAAAATTTCTTCCAGGATTTTGTTGTTGTTGTTCTTTTTCAGATATGAAATGGTGCAAAAAGGGTGATTCTTTCAGATGCCCTGGCAAACCTCTCCATTGAGAGAGTTTCCATATATGGAATCTATAGATACATCTAAGTCCAAACTTTCTTCAACCTCCAGGGTTGCATAATGATTCTTTCTTGCAATGTCTGTGTCCGGTGTACTTACGTTGCCTTCCCTTTTTCCTTTTTCTTGGAGCAGGTGATGAAAAGATCTTTGAAGTAGGCTTCAGCCTCTTCATGTGACATCTTCTGAACCATACAGTTCAGGTTTGATTTTGAGCTTCTCAGATTCTCATCTTCTGAGTCGCTCCATTCTTCGGCCACTCTGGCCTTGCAATCTTTCCCTTTCGGGCAACCCTTCTTGTGAGCACCCTCCACATACTTGCATTTGGGGCACTCGATCTTTGGTTTGGGACACTCTTTCAAAGAGTGGCCTTCTTTCTCACAGTTGTAGCATTTAAATGGCCTGTGGTCCATTGCATTGATGTCCATGGCATTGGACTTCTTCTGTTCTTTGCCTTTGAAATTGTTGTTTCTTTGAGTCATACAGCCCATTATGAAATCTAGGGCTTCTTTCACTGTACTGATTCAGCAGATTTCGGTAAGATAGTCAACCAGCATTTGCTGCCATTTGCCTTCCTTAAAGATTTGGGTGATAATGTCTCTGGATACATTCTTCTCCAATAGCCTTACAGCATCAGAGTCATTGAGTGCAGCTTGATTGTAAAGTGACTTCCACTTCACAATAAATTTATCGATGGGCATGTTGCCCTATGTGAACCTGTCAATTTGCTTGTAGGCCCAGTCTACTTTGTTGGTGGATCTAAAAAGACCCTCCATTTCTGATTCTAGTGATGCTTACATGTAGGCCCGTCCTTTGACTAAGTGTGTTTCTGCAAACCAGCCTGCTTTTACACCAGTGAGTCATGAGAGAACAGCAAGTACTGCGTCATACGAGCTGGGAGTAATTGCTGTGCTGTTAATGGTGAGCCAAGCTTTCATCTTGCTTCACCATTCTTCAAACTTTGCCCTGGAATCATCATAGTTCCTAGGGTCTGAAAAGATTTCTACTTTTCGGGAATAGTCTCCTGAAGTTGCCGCTTGGCCTATGGCCACTTGTGCTCCTGCTGTGGCACGTGCTGCTGCTTGTGCCCTTAATGTCACCAGCTCCACTTGCTGGGCATTGATGGTTGCATTGAGTTGCGAGATCACTGTACTCACTGTGTTGAATTCTGCAATAATGGCATTTGCTTGGTCTGTCTAGCTTGTGCTGGAATCATGGAGCACTTGTGAGAGGGACATGGTGAATGCAATATATTACAAGAACTTCTTGGAGTGATGTAGGGATAAGTGGGGGCATAGTACTTTGATTGTATAGTTCTTGTCTGCAAATAGTTTACCTCCTCTGAGCCTCCTTATGGTAGATATGGCTCTTCTTTTTCTTGGATGCTTCCCATGTACCAAGGACTCTTCTTCTTCTTCTACCTTTCTCTTGGCAGGTCTTAGTGGTATGTAAAGTACCAGTTCTTCTTCTTTCTTAATTTCTGCCTCTAATATTGAGACAGAGTTTAAAGAAGAGCTGGTGGTTGTTTTGTTTGACTACAAGCAGATAGGTGGTGGAGAGATATAAAGGGATACTGGGTCAGATACTATGGGTGTGTCATTGGGATCATATGACCAGCCTCTCAACAAAGAGTTGAGGTCGGTGATGGGCAAGGTACTGTCCTCGAAGGTTTCTGCTTCCTCGAACTCATTGAAGAGGATGGCAGCAGCATAGGGGTCAGTTAGTTCTCTCAGAGGATCTAGGCCAGCTTTCTCTAGCATGGCTAAGAACTGATCTGCCAGTGAGGCAGGCAATAAACTTCTTAAAGCAGGTTGCGAGTCCATGACACTCTGACTCCTGACTGCTTGAGGTGCAGGTGACTCAGAGTCTCTGCTGGCTGCTACTACATCTAATGTCTGCTTGGCTACTATGCATGAAGCAGCGTACAAAAAGTGAGAAGGCCCCCATTGGGTGCTTGTTAAGCTTGGCTCAGGTAGAGACAAGCAAAGCCCTTTAAAGGATATGTTGTCTTCAGGAAATGAGGACAAGGACTAGGATAAGGCGATGAGTGAGGAATCGTACATGAAAGGGTATGATTATGAGGAGATGTTGTGCACATGTGGCTACAATGATGAAGGTACGAGGAAGTCATGCGATGAGCAACAACTTAGTGATTAGGAAAGATACTACCATGAAGGTAGCCCAGAAGTTCAGGGAGCGCTCAATCAATGTGGAGAGCAAAGACACACTGGAGATGAGACATGAGATAAGCTAGTATTAAACAAGCTACCAGATACAAGTTGTTAAGCTTGGCCCAGGTAGGGACAAGCAAAGCCCTCTAGGGATGACAAGGGTGACAATGAGCAATGAGTCATGCAACAAAGGCAACGACAACAAGGATATGTCATGCTAAGAGAGCAACGATGACTAGGGTACAAGGAAGTCATACGATAAGCAACGACCTAGTGATGAGGAAAGATACTACCATGAAGGTAGCCCAGAAGTTCAGGGAGTGTCCAATCAATGTGGAGGATGAAGACATGCAAGAGACACAACACGAGGGAGCTAGATTAGTGATAAGCTACTGAAGTACAAGTGGAAGTACTCTGAGGGAGCTCTAGCTTAGAGAGACGGAAATAGAGCTACAGGCAGGTATAAGTAGTGCTGGGTGATATGCTGAGTAAGCAGATCACATGGTGTGGATGGAATACTATTGAAAGATAAGAAGAACCCTGGAGACTGTGAGGGTTCTCATAGAACGAGATAGAAAGTCATGGAACATGGAAGAAGAAGGTTCCTGACTGTGAAGGTACTCATGTGACCATAAGGGTACTCACATGATGACTAAACAAAGATAAGAGAAAACAAGGTATGCATGAGGTGATAGATAGCTATACATGGAAGGGAGTCCAAGGGAGTCCATAATGAACGAAGATGGATATATGATACATGTTGACAGGGCGAGAAGAAGATGAGGATGAGGACAAGGATGAGGATGAGGGGATGGGCGAAGACGAGGATGAGGACGAGGGCAAAGATGAGGGAATGGATGAGGTGTTAATACAAGTTATGCCTATAAGGCTATAGTGAAATGAGGACGAGCACACAAAGACAGAGTTCAGACGAAGGCCATGAGTAGATGAGGACGGAAACATGGATATGGGGTCTAGATCATGGACAAGGATGAATGTAGTCTTGAGGTGTGAGGATAACATTGATTATGTGAGAAAAAGAGTATAGGGGCTGGGAATAGAGGAAAACATAACAGTGCTGGCAGCTGGAAAGAGAGAGAGGGAGTGGTGAGCATTGAAGACCACTAACTTGACATGAGTGTGGCTTCTTCTTTGTAGATCATGGCACCCACTTGTGATGTGAGCTTGTAGGTATAGTGATAAGGTGATATGCGATAGTCAGATCCTAATGAAATAACCCTAATAGCACTAGGCCTTCAGGTTACCACTAGGAAGCATAGACTTAAGAGAGTCAAGAAGTGAAGGGGAAAACCCAAGAGGATCTGACTGAGGATCCCTTGGTTGTCAATTTGGGTCTTTATATACTCTACTATATGTTTGTACATATTTGGTCCATTATCCAAATAGAGACATGAACAGCCATAAGACTGTGAAGCAGATATTAAAACAATGAGGAAAACATAAGTTAAGTGGCATATCAAATGAAAGAGAAGCATAGAGCATAGCCATAGGGTGAAGGATAGCAGGAATGAAAAATATGAGGCATAGAATGGAAGCATACAAATAAAGTTAAGTTCTGTCTCTTTAAAGTTCAATTAGTCCTAATGCATAAAGTCATAAGTCACACAATGTCAAGCATCATGCTGTCATGAAGTTGTGAAAGTGTAGGCAGGTTTAGGACAAGGTTGTTTCAGACTTAGCAGATATGAAGGTAAAGGGAATTGTGACATCGTAACTTTGAGGTACTTGATTTGAGCTACAAGCCTAATGACAAGCATTAGACTTGAGTGGCTAGTTTAACCTCATTGTGGAGGAGCTTTAATCGATGTTTGAATAAGTTACGATGTTGCAAAAAGAGCATTTGTAACATTATCCTGCTGAAAAATGATGTCAGGAGGATTGAGACCATAATACTCCAGAGTTTGCTGAAGTTCATCCTTCAAAATCTGAAGGTAAAGGTCCCCATCCATCCTACCATCAATCTTGGTGGCAAGTCCCACCCCCTCCCAAGTCATACAGTCCCACATCATCAAGGAACCATCACCAAACTTGAGGATTCCTTGTACTAGCCTATCACTGAGCCCCTCACCTGCCTTTTTCCATGCCCATTTGTGTCCATCTGATCCTACATGATTGATTTTGGTCTTATCTGACCATATCACTTTCTTCCAATTCTCTAGAGTCCAATCCTTGTGAGCATAAGCAAAGTCCAAATGAGCCTTGCAATGTCTAGTAGAGAGAATAGGATGTTTGGACTTGACCACAGCCTTTATACTAGATTTCTTCAAGTGAAGATGGACTGTACTGGCAGAGAGGGGTTGGTTGATGATGTTGATAAGAGCTTTGGTTACTTGAACAGCATTTTCAGCTTTTTCAGAAGTAATAAGATGTTGGACATGGCAAATGTTGATAGGGGAAAGCTTGCAAGGGCAACCTTCCACAGCTTTAGAAAGGGCAGAATGACTCTTGGAGCAAAGTTTGGATACAGTAGAAGGGCTAACACCAGTTTGCTTGGCAATGGCTTCATCAGATTGGCCAGCATCAAGCAGAGAAAGGATAGAATTTTGTTAGATAAGAGAGAGGGATCTAACCATGATGGTGGTTGAAAACTAAGGGATGTGTGAACTCTTTTAAACTCAGATATATTATTGGCATGTATGTCTTTGTTTGTACAAGCAAATAAAGTCAATTATTCTACTATATAACCATGATCCTGGTCATCAATTTAAAAGCTCAAAAATTCTTTTCATAATATCACTGTTTTAAAATGGGCATATCTCTGCATCATGTGACTTTTGTCACATGACTCAGGGACTGATTTGATAGTCAGGAGTATGCTCTACCTATACCTCCACCAAAGCTAAGCAAAATTCCCACAGAGGTAGGCAGTGTGCATCACACATTGCAAATGAGGCCAACATGGAAAGGGTTTCTGAGGTCACTATAAGTCTCATCTTTGTTCATTGTCATTGTCATCATCATTTATCTCAATCTGGTCCTCATCCTAGACTGATTTAATTTAATTCACTTCACTCTCAAACTAGAATTTGTTACAAATGCTGTCTAATGTCATACCTCGTCCTTTGGAACTTAACACTTTTTCTCAAAACCAATGACTAAGCATGCTGACTAAGCTGCTTACTAAGAACACTCATTTTGATTCTCAAAGACAAGTCACATATCAAGGGTAATGAACTCTTGACCCACTTTTGTTCAAGTCACGAATCTTTAATCTCCATGTAGAAGTCCCTTGACTTCTATTCTCATGATCATAACAGACAACATGTCCATCATACTTCTATCTTCCATTCTCCCACACAACGTATGTGCAGCATGTTATTAATCTCTGTCAAAATACAAAGATACACCACAAGCCTATGCATGGATATGTTCCGAGTCATAATGACTCATCACGAACAGCCTCATTACTATATTAGAGTATATAATTCCATAAATGGACTATTTACATACACAAATATGTACAAATAGATACAAATCCCATGTAGTATATAAATCTGGGCCTTTGACACAAAGTCCCTCAATCTAGTTCTCTTTGATACTCATCACTACAAGTGGTGTTAGGCTTGACCCAGATAGGGACAAGCAAAGCCCTTCAAAGGAGTACTGGAGGATGACAAACAAGGAGTCATGCAACTAAGGCAACAATGACAAGGAGATGTTGTGCTAGGAAGGCAACAACAATGAGGAGATGTTGTGCTAGGAAGACAACAACAACGAGGAGATGTTATGCTAGGAAGGCAACAACAACGAGGAGATGTTGTGCTAGGAAGACAACAACAATGAGGAGATATTATGCTAGGAAGACAACAACAACGAGGAGATATTATGCTAGGAAGACAACAACAACAAGGAGATGTTGTGCTAGGAAGGCAACAACAACAAAGGTACGAGGAAGTTGTGCAACAAGCAACAACTTAGTGACAAGGAAAGATACAACCATGAAGGTTGCCCAAGAATTCAGGAAGTGCTCAATCAATGTGGAGAGCAAAGACACACTGGAGATGAAACACGAGGTGAGCTAGATTGAAATGGCTACCAAAGTACAAGAGACAGTACTGGAAGGGAGCTCTAGCTTAAGAAAGATAGAGAAGTCAGAGGTGACTATATAGTGAAATGTGATTCACTGAGTAAGCAAATCATATGACAGGATAGAAGATCATGGAATGAAGAAGAAGAAAGAATCCATGACTGAAAGGGTACTCATGCGACCATAAGGGTACTTGCACAGTTAGTAAGCAAAAGTAAAAAGGAAAAGAGTATATGCTGTGATAAGTCTGGGATAAGTCATAACATTACCCCCTTACTAAGTCTGAAGAATAACCTATTCTTCAAAATTCAAGGCATCAGATAAGAATGTCAATTTTGTCCCAACTAGGAACTTCAGAGTTAGAGAGGTGTTCTGAGGGAATACCAGCAGCGAGCATGATATGACAACAAGATTCTATGTCTGATACATCTTCATTGGCTGAATAGTCTTCCAAACCTGACTCGTTCCTTTCATCGATCAATCCAAAGTCGTCCATGGCTTGGATGTAAAGGACTTGAGAGTTTTCTTCAGGATGGAGGAGATGAGGTTCGTGAGTCAGCAAGGGAGGTTGTAAGATCTCTACAGCTACAATAGGGTCATTGGCCTGGAGGTTACTGGCCAAAAATTCAGATCCTGGGTCACTGTGAGCAGGACTCCAGAGTCGGGGCATAGAAGGAGATGGGATGGGGAGAGGAAGTGTGGAATCAGAATCAGATGAAGACAGTGATGAGTAAACTGGAGACTATGATTTGATGGGACATGCCCATTCTGCATGTCCAGCTGCAAACTTTTTACAGACTCAGTATTTGGTACGACGGCATTCTGCCTTCTTGTGGCTGATATGGTGATAGCCATGACAGGTGTGATAATAATCTGGGTCTTCATAAATGAGGGGGGCATCATTCTGGGTATGAATCAAATGAGCTAGAATTTGAAGTTTTTCTTCTTCTGAAGAGGAAGATGGGAGAGCATCGCCATATTCAGCGAGGAGTGAATGAATTCTTTCATCCACTTTAGTTAATTCAAGTTGGTGAACGGTGGTGAGGATTTTATGATTGACCTGGAAATGTGATTTGTGAAGCAGAAGAAGAACAGGGTCCAGATCAAGGGAGGAAGGAAAACCTTTGAGACGGGCAATAGCGGTGGAGAGGGTTTGATGTGCACCATATGCGGTGCAAAGAAGACCAAGGGGTGAGTCTGGATGGATGCAATAATCCAAAGTAGTAGCAAGGAAAGGGTCATTGAGGGCGCATGCAAGTGCATCCTCATGAGCAGATGAGTGACGATGGAATGTGCAAGTGAAGGGAGAGACTAGAAGTTTAGAGGTGGAAATACAAGGCATGATTGTGGTGAATGAAAGATGTTTGAGACTAAGGGAGCGGATAGATGGATGACATTTTTTATAGTCTTTGAGAAGAGTCTGTGCATAGAAAAGGTCTTTTTTGGAAACTCACGAGTCGTCTTCTGGGGCATAGCCTTTCCATCTGATAAGGAAATAGCAGTTAGTGTTACAGGTGTACTCTACGTTATAGTGCATTACGACTACTGAAGCTACAAGCACTACGGATATGGACTATGGACTAAGAATATGGACACTCTTAAGTTTTATCTTATCAGTACCAGACTTACTGATTACTCTTTATTTTCACATCTTCACATGTGCACATAGTCACATATCACTTATTCACCATTTCACGACCTCACGATTATCACTCTTGATGAGTCATGCTTCACGATCATCATGACCCCTATCTTTATGAGTCACAATCATAGATGAACCACACCTGATGCTTGAGGCATAAGGCTATGTCTTCCATTCTACCACATCTATGCTTCTTATTCACATTAGATCCACACCTTATGTGTATGTTTATGCTTCTCTTCCATTCTTACTTATTAGATACACATTGTAACATCATGGACGACACAGAATATCTCTAGATGAGGTGTCTATAGATACAAACACTAGTAGAGTATATATACGACCCATGTAGAGCCAGAGGACTCTAACCAAGTCTTCCTGGAGTTTCCCCTATTAACAATAAGACTATTATTACTCCACTTGTGTTTCCCTTGCCTAAGGTTACCACTACTATGGTAGACGTTGCCTATGCATAAGAAGACGCATATAAGAAGACCTGAACCACAGAAGGCCATGCCTCTGTAGGCAGTCCATATACAAAGATATATGAAGATTATAGGAACCAGAGTACTGGAGACATATAGAAGGTTTCTTTATAGATTTCTAGCTTGTATGCAAAGCTAGTCAAGTCAAGCCCTTGGTAATAGATACCACAAGAGTAACAAGACACTTCTCTTGGGCAACTGCTATTGCCTCTTGATGGCTATGCCTCAGGGGTTTAGGGCTGTTTCAGTTAGAGGGTGGACCTTGATGTTTTAATATCTACTGTATTTCATACTCTTCTTCTTCACTAATAAGGTCAGGTGGAGATTTCAGGAAATTTGGGCCATGGATGGAGTTTTTGCAATAGGGCAATGACAAAGAAGCATGAAAAATGTTGTGGATCTTCCATGTTGAGGGAAGGCAGAGTTTAAATGATAGGGGAGATAAGACCAAGGTGATGGTAAAAGGTCCTTCTTGTTTCAGAGCAAACTTTGGGTTGACAACAGATCATTTCAAGTTTCTGGCTTCTAGCCAGACTTTGTCACCTTTCTTAAAAGGGTTGTAATTTCGATGAGAGCGAGATGCCATGATTTGGCAAGTGAGTTCATGTGCAGCTAGGACTTCTGAGCAGGCTGCTTCGAGGATTTTTAGTCGATCGATGACTGCAGGGATGGAAGATTCAGAAAAGACTGTGGGAATGGCTTTTGGCTCATAGTCAAGCATGAGGTAAAATAGAGATTTAGACATGACAGAATGAGGGTAGTGATTGTGTGTGAATTCAGCATGGGAGATCAATTCAGACCATGAGGTGGGGTTGTTGCTGCAATATATGTGGAGATAAGTTTCAACTTCTTGGTTGACACGTTCAGTTTTGCCATCTATTTGTGGGTGATATGCAGTGGACAGGGCGAGATCATAGCTAAGAAGACATCCAAGTTCAAGGGTGAATTTTGATGTGAATTGTGGTCCTCTGTCACTAATGATCTTTTCATAGAGGCCAAACTGAAGATACACTTTGTGAAAGAAGAGGTCTGCTACCCCTTTGGCAGTGATAGTTTTCTTGGTAGAGCATAGAATTACCCTCTTAGTAAGTCCATGGTCTACAATGACCAGGAGTATATTGAAACCTTGTGAGAGTGGGAAGTTGGTGATCAGATCACATGAGATTTGTTGGAAAGGACGTGTGGCATGGGATTTGATCAGAGTTAAAGGTGGTACCATAGGATGAGTGTTAACTTTATTTTGCTGGCAAGTGGCACAGCCTTCAATATATTTTCAGACATGGTGGGCTAGACCTGGCCACCAGTATTCTTGTGAAACAAGTTAATGGATTTTTAACACTCCAGGATGGCCAGCAGTAGGATCATCATGACAAGATGAGACAATTTTATGGTGAAGATCATCTGCAGGGGGAACGTAAACACAATCTTTGTAGGTGATGACACCATTACAATTTTGCCAGTCAGAGAGGCAGAAACAGAATGGAGGAGATATTTTATTGTCCAAAGCTTGGAGAGTAGTGAGGACAAGAGAATCATTGCCAGATCTTTCTGCAATAATGGAATGAAGTGTCAAGCTGGTGGTTCATACAAACATAGATGGAGAAAGAAGGGTAGTTTCTTCATTATCTGATGCATCTTTTAGGAGATGATCAATTCATCAGGAAAGAGTATCAGGACCTGAGAGAGCAGTGCCAGGGATGTGGATAAGTTTCAGATCATAATCTGAAATATCAAGTAACCATCGTGCTTGTCTTCGGTTAAGAGTTTGAGGTTGGTGGAAGTAGGTAAGGTTTTTATGATCAGTAAAGACTTGGACAGGGTCAACAGATCTGATAAGGTAATGTCTCCATGCCTTGAGGGCATGGAGAATGGCCAGAAGTTCTCTATCATAGATGTCATAGTTTTGTTTGGCAGAGGAGAATGACTAAGAGAGATAGGAGCAGAGGTGCCATTCACCGTTGGCATCAGTTTGTAAAAGAATGCCTCCTGATGTAAATTTTAAGGTGTCAGTTGCTATGGCAAAGGATTTAGAGAGATCAGGGAAGTGGAGGACAGATTTCGAGAGGAACATAGATTTAAGCATTTTAAATGCTTGTTGACATTTTTCTGACCAGTTCCAAGATTGAGATTTCTTGGTGAGGTCAATAAGGGGATGGGCAATTTTGGAGTAATTTTGAATGAATCACCAGTAGAAATTGGCAAAGCTGAGGAACAATCAGACTTCTTTGACCAAAGAAGGTATGGGCCATTTAGTGATACCTTTGAGTTTGATGGGGTCCATTTCGAGGCCTTGTTCATTGACAATCATGTCAAGATAATCAACTTCCTTGGTGGTGAAGTTACATTGTTCGAGACGAAGATGGAGATTGAGTTTCTACATTCTTTGCAGGATGCGATGGGTGTGTTCAGTGTGAATTTCTTCATTATTTGAAAAGATAAGGAGGTCATCCATATAGATGATGAGCCATCCCTTGGCGATCATATCTCAGAAGGAGTTGTTCATGAAGTGTTGGAATGTGGCAGGGAAATTTGTCATGCCAAAAAACATGACCATGGGTTTAAAAAGTCCTTTGTGAGTGAGGAAGATGCCTTTCCATTGATGCCCATCTTTGATGCAAACATTGTTATATCCCCATCTAATGTCGAACTTTGTAAAGACATTGGCACCTTTGAGTTTATTGAGAAGGTTGCTGATAAGAGGAAGGAGATATGCATTGCATACCATATGTTCATTAAGGTAGTGATAGTCTCAGCAGGGACGAAGTTTGCCATCTTTCTTTTTAACAAAGAAGAATGGGGAGGCTTGCAGAGAGTTGAAAGGATGTATTTTTTCAGCATGGAGGTTTTCTTCAATGAATATCTCGGTTGCTTCACATTCTTCTGGAGAGAGAGGGTATAGTTTACCTATTTTAGGCATGAAGGATTCTTTGAAGTTTATTTCATGGTCATATGGACGGAAAGGGGGAAGTTCATCAATGTCAGGTTCAGCGAAGACTTTGGTGAATTCTTTGTATTCTGCTGGAAGTTTCTTCTTCAGTTTTAGCTTTTTAGCTTCAACTGCGAGTTCAGTAGCATGGGTGATTTTGTGAACCACTTTAGGGGAAAGATAGCAATTGCCAGAATGGGTGGTGTGACAGATCAAATCTGGAAGGAGGGTACATCTAATCTTCATTTTCTGATTTCAAATTGCATGAGAAAGGAGGGCATGGTTTACGAATTCTTTCTGGGTTTCATATTCCATAAATTCGAAAAGAGCTGGAGTAGACTCGGATTTGACCATCTTACAGGTTGGAGGTGGAAGTTTCTTCACAAACTTATGTTCATTTGCTTCATAAGCAGATTGATATTGCACAAAGAGGACTTTAGATTTGTCCTTTGATTCATCGAGGGAGAGAGATCGGGCTGACCAGTTAACAATGGGATTTGCTCGTTTGAGCCAGAGAAGTCCGAGGAGAACATTATTGTCACCACAATCCATGACATAGAAGAGCATTTCTTGAACAATGCCTTAAATATTGACGAAAAGGGTGGTGGTGAATTTGATCAGTTCTTTTGAATTGACAGAGTTGTCCATGTTACGGACTCAGATCTGATGCTTGAGATGGGTAGTAGGGAGTTGGTGCTTATGAACGAAGCTCCAATCAATACAATTCATTTGTGCACTGCTATCAATAAGTGTGTGGATTTCAACGTCTTTGAGTATATATGAGGGGATGATAAGTTGGATCAGAATAGTCATATTGGAGGTGGATACTCGTACAGCAGCTACTTTACATGAAGAAGAAGGTACTGGCATTGAAGCAGTCCTTCCATTTAAAAATCCTTGTTGAATGATACTCATTGGACTTCCTTTTTGTCTTCCAAGTCTGAGTCATCTTTGATCTCTTCTAGTTTTGGGAGATCCACAGGTTTCTTTTCTTTATGAACCTTTTTGTCCATGGAGGTGTTCAATAAAGAGGGGATGGAAGTAGTGTTGGACTCAAATTTTGCCCAACAATCATGGGTGAAATGGCCTTTGTGGCAGCATTTAAAGCAGGCCCCAATCTTTCTAAGGCATTCTTGTTCTTCGGGTGTGAGCTTAGGAGGGTATTGGATGACATTGACATTGACATCCATGGCATTGGAATCTTTTTCAGGACAGGAGTAGGATTTGTAGGCTGGGGTAGATTTCTTCTTTTGGGATTCGATGATCCCTTTGGCTTCTTCATATAGAGTTTGGTACTCTTGGACCTTCTTGTACCATTCTTTAATGGTCGTGATGCAGGTTGCCTTGCCATACATCTTGTGGACAAGACCAGAGGGAATTCCTTTTGCAAAGAATTCAATGAGGATTTTATTGTCAGTGATACCTGACGTTGCGACATGGTTGCAGAATTGGGTGATATATGAAGTGAGTTTGAGTTCTTTGCTAACTCGAAAATTCATAAGCTAGGTGATGGACTTATGTGTAGAGTTGGTGGATTCGAAGACTTCTTTAATAGCCTTGATGAAGTTGGTCCATGTATCCATGGTAACAGTGGACCCAGAGATGCAGGTTTTTCTAAAAGTGTTTGCTCAGTGGACAGCAGGGCCTTTCATCATATATGAGAGGGTGAAGGCTATTTTCTTTTTATCAGTGTCATACACCTTCTCATTAGTGTCTAGGTAGAATAGAACACTTTCTAGCCAAGGTTCTAGGAGTTCCTCAGAACCATTGTAAGGTTCTGGGGCATTGATCTTGAGTTCAATGGATTTAGATGACGTGGACATGGCAGGAGATGGAACTAGAAAAATTTGACCTGATTGAGGTCATGAGGTTGGTGAGGCCGGGGTGGGCAACCGAGGGATATTTAATGGAGCAAGGTCAGGGACTTTGTCTTCCTGAAATAGGTCGACATCAGATGTTACAAACGCTGCCTATCGCAATATCATGTCCTTTAGGACTTAACCTCTTTTCATGAGATATATGACTAAGCTCACTGACTAAGCAGCTTACTAAGCATGCTCGCTTTATTTCTCTAAAGTCAAGTCATGCATCAAGGATAATGAACTCTTAACTCACACTCTCATTAAGTCACAATTCTTTTCATTTCCGTCTAGAAGTCCCTTGACTTCTATTCTCATGATAATAACGGACAACGTGTCCATCATGTTTCCGAACTTCCATTCTCCCACACAATGTGTGTGACTCATGTCATTAATCGCTGTCTATTACAAAGATACACCACAAGCCTATGCACGGACATTAAGTACAGCCTTACAATTACTCTTTATGGATATATGATTCCAAATATGGACTATTTACATACACAAATATGTACAAACAGATACATACTCCATGTAGTATATAAAGCCGGGACTTTGATGCAAAGTCTCCAATCAAGTTCTTCTGTTATCCATCATTACAAAGTGGGGGATGCCTTGATTCGACCCTTCTCTCTTATTCTCCCTCATGTCTTTTGACTTCGACAACTAGCAATCCTGTATAGGGTTGTTTGATAGTTTGTAGTTGCTTCATTAGAACTTGATTTCCTCAAGCCCGATGACAGTCTCGCTTGCAAGTACGTATTCAAGGGCTATTACTTGCTATCCTCGAAAAGAAAGAGGTCAAGTGAAGAAAAGAAGACCAGGAGTCTAGTATTCATTATAGCAAGTTACTTGGACAAGTCATTTAGGGCTTGTAGCGAAGAAGCCAATACTCAGGAAAAGGAAACCAGAAGAAAGGGATCATTACCCTATAAGAATCCTGGTTATCTGTTGTTGAAGAAGTACTGGACTAGTCAAAGCCATGTCTTACTACAACACTCCTGAACTCACTGCTCAGAGTTGGGCATACTATTGTTACTCATTCCACGAGCTGGTAGGAAGAGTACAATACCTGGAACAAGAAAGAATTGCTTTAAGAGGAGCATTGCATGGGACGGATAGTCAACTGAGGGCAATGTCTTACTCAAAGCAACAAAGAAAAGCCAGGGCAGCGAAGGCTGAAACTGCCAACACGAGTCGAAGCAATGGCTCCTCATGTTTTAATTGTGGACAAAAAGGGCATCTCGTAAGAGATTGTCTGAAACTGAAAGTACAGTGCCAGGAATGCAAGTTCTTGGGTGCTAAGCACAAGCTGGGGTGTAAGAAAGCCTCAAAATCTAAAGTACGAGCTGCAATGACCTCGGAAGGGGAAGGCAGTCACAAGAAGGAGGATGGGCCTAGTCAACCCATACCTTCCAAAGATGTAATGAATGAAGAAGAAATACCTAAGCTACACTCAGAAGAAGAGTTGCTCTCAGAAGAAGAAGACCCCTTTAAAGAAGTAAGAGATATGACCTTCGAAGAAATGAAGGAATACTTCCATAAGATGAAGAAAATGGAAGAAGAGATATTTTAATCTCTTAAAAGCACATCACAACATTTATGCCATATGTCTATGCTCTATGATTAAAAGTTGAAGTTGGTTGCTGTCTACAAAATAAAGAAAAGAAACTTTCTTTATAGGAATGTCAAATGAACCAGATCTAGTCCTTTACTCATTCTCCAATAAGTTGGTATAGGGATGGGGATCGAATCCTTTACGATGAGCACAGTGCTGCATGTCCAGCAGTCCGCTCACTCTATTCAAGAAGACCAAAGTTAACCGAGCCACAACATAAAAGATAATGAAGCACCAACATGTGACTTCATACCCAAGAAGTTCATGAGCATAGTCAACTCTTGAACCAAAACAATGATTTATCAAATTGCTAGAAGGAGGTGTCTTCGACTAGTTTGAAGCATGGCATTGCTGAAAAGGACGTGCTTAATTCCTCCACCAAAACAAATAAAAAAGATGATGAAACAAATTTCCCTGAAGAGATCTTTACCAGATCTGCTAACCCGTCCAAGAAAATCCTATTGGATGTTAAAATAAGTCACGACAAGAAGAACCCAAAGGGGATCAAAGCGCTCTTAGATAGTGGTGCAAACGTAATATTCATTGATAAGAAGTGGGCCAAAAGTAACGGCCTTGTGCTCAAAGCACTAAAAACACCAATCCGCGTGTTTAACATTGATGGAACTCAAAACAACACAGGAGACATCATGCACTGCACGGAGATTATAATCAATTTCCAGGGTCACTGGGAAAGAGCCACAGCTGAGGTAACAGATCTCGGATCTAATCAATTGATCCTCGGCTATTCCTGGTTGAAGCAACATAACCCAGAAATTAATTGGAAAAAGGATACTGTCAAGATGACCCAATGCCCACGCAGTTGCAAGATGCTACAAGAAGTTCCCATGTGGATCATGAAGGACGAAGAGGAAGAACAGGATCTAGCATGGAATGCCTACCATCTCCAAGCTGCGCTCGAGAAACCTGTTGAAAAGAAAGAAAAGACGTTCGAGGAAATGGTTCCCAAGTGCTACCACAAGTATCACACAGTGTTTGACAAACATGACTCAGAATGCATGCCATTGCAAAAGCCATGGGATCACGGAATAGATCTCAAAGATTCATTTAAGCCTAAGAAAGGCCAGATCATTCCGCTTTCCATAAAAGAACAAGAAGAAGTATCCACATTCATAGATGATCAACTTAAGAAGGGATATATCCATCCTTCAAAGTCACCGCAAACATCGCTGGTGTTCTTTGTCCCAAAGAAGGATGGAAAGAAACGGATGGTTCAGGATTACAGATACCTGAACGAGCATATGGTGAAAAACAACTACCCGTTGCTATTGATTTCCCAGTTGGTCGAGAAGCTCAAAGGAGCAAAATTATTTACGAAAATGGATCTATGATGGGGTTATAATAACATTCGGATCAAAGAAGGAGATGAATGGAAGGCTGCATTTGTATACTTCCGCGGAGCTTATAAACCCCTCATGATGTACTTTGGGCTATGCAATTTGCCAGCCACCTTCCAAGTGATGATGAATGAAATCTTTGCTGATATGGAAGACATTGTGGTGGTGTACATCGATGATCTATTAATATTCACAAAAATGGATGATGTAGAAGAACACGCCAAGTTGATGAACGAAGTTCTTTGCAGGTTGCAGGAAAACAACCTGTTTGTAAAACCCGAAAAATGTTCCTTCCATGTCAAAGAAGTGGAATTCCTCAGCATGAAAGTCTCCGCTGATGGAATTAAAATGGAACAAGATAAAGTTCAAGCCATTCTGGAATGGCCTACGCTGAAGAATGTCTGAGGAGTAAGAAGTTTTCTCAGATTGGCAAACTTCTATAGAAGGTTCATTGAAGGCTATGCGCAAGTCGCACATCCTCTCAATGACTTAATAAAGAAAGACACTCCTTTCATATGGGACAATGCCCAGAAGCACGCCTTTGAAACATTAAAAAGAAAATTTACAACTGCTCCGATTCTGGCTTATCCAAATGATGAATCAGAGTTCCGTCTTGAAACTGATGCCTCAGATTATGCTATAGGGGCAGTACTGTCAGTAAAGAAAGAAGAGAAGTGGCATTCCATAGCCTTTGCTTCGCACAGCATGAAACCCGAAGAGTGCAATTACCCAATTGCTGATAAAGAAATGCTCTCGGTAATTAAAGCATTGGAAATGTGGAGGCACCATTTAGAAGGATTTCGGCACCAGTTTGAAATCTGGAACAATCACGCCAACCTGCAATGGTTCATGAAACAGCAGGATTTAAATCAGCGACAAGCCAGATGGGCGCAGTACTTATCGCGCTTCAATTTCAAATGGGTTCATAAGCCAGGGACATCAATGGGAAAAGCCGATGCCTTATCACGAAGAGAGGATCACAGGGCAGGGATGGAAGATGACAACAAACAAATATTAGTAATCCCACCTAGCTCCATTAAGATGACAGAAATTGAGGATCCAGGAGATCTTCTTAGAACAGAAGTCGCAAAAGCTACCTCGTTGATGAAAGAATCCAAGGCACGTGAACTATGCCAAAAGAATGGCATATGCTGAGAAGAAAACAGCACTCTCTATGATAAAGAAGACTGGTTATACGTTCTGGCCAAAAACGAGTACATCGTCAAGGATCTCTGTCTAGAGATCATTAGATTACATCATGACACACCGGTTGCTGGGCACCCAGATGCTGAAAAGACACAGGAACTGATCGAAAGATCGTATTGGTGGCCTGGTCTATCCATATTCATTAAGGATTACGTTTCAAGGTGTGATAGATGCACACGATTCAAAGGAACCAACAAGGCTCCATCTGGAAAACTCTAACCCTTAGACATACCACATATGCTGTGGATGGATGTCTCCACAGATTTTGTTACAGATCTTCCCCTTTCAGATGGACACGACTCAATATTGATAGTCATGGACAGATTCTCAAAAGAAGTAGAATTTGTCCCTTGCTCAAAGACGATAACAAGCTTAGAAATGGCTAAGTTATATTTGTTCCATGTCTGGAAAGATCATGGACTACCACGCACAATCGTTTCGGATCGCGGACCACAGTTTGCTGTACAGGTAATAAAAGACTTATGTAAACATCTGAGCATCACTCTGAAGTTATCCACCGCCTTTCATCCACAAACGGATGGTCAGACAGAAAGAATAAATTGGGAGATGTAGAGCTATCTCCGTATATTTGCTATGGAAAACCCCAAGAATTGGGCAGAATGGTTGCTCCTGGCACAATTCTCATACAATATTAAAAAGCAATCGACGATGAAGATAAGTCCCTTCGAAGTCACATGCTCTTATCTACCAAGAATGGGATTTGAGCAATGTAAGACGAAGGCCCCAGTGGCCAAAGCAATGGCAGAGAAGATAGAGAAAATAATAGAAAACATGAGGAAAAACATTGATGAAGCAAAGAAAAGAATGAAAGAACAAGCAGATAAGCACCAATCCGACGCACCAGAGTATAAGATTGGAGATAAAGTTTGGCTTAGCACAGAGCATCTCTGACTCCCATGCACATCATGAAAACTTCAAGAGAAGTGGATCGGTCCCTATGACGTCATCGCACTGAGGGGTCCTAATGCATGCGAATCCGCTTGCCAAAAACAATGAAAATACATCCTGTTATAAATGTATCTCGCCTAAAGCCATATAAGAAAAGGCTGCAGGGACAGGAAGCTCTGATGGCAGGTCCATCATACGTTACAGAAGATCGTGACGTAGAATACGAGGTTGAATATCTCATTGATTCTCACATGAAAGGATGAAGGTTGGAATACCTAGTCCATTGGCACGGATGGTCAGATGAAGACCATACCTGGGAACTGGAAGGTAACCTAAAGAACACCCAACAAGTAGTAAAAGAATTTCATAAAAAATACCCCAACGCTCCTCGAAAGTTGAGGATGTCGGCAATCGATTTTATTCAATTATTCAAGTACTGTGGAAAACCTATTCCGGAGGGGACCACACAACCCTTTAATCGCCTGGAATGCGATTCATAGAAGAGGGATAGTGTTACAAATGCTGCCTATCGCAATACCATGTCCTTCGGGACTTAACCTCTTTTCATGAGATATATGACTAAGCTCGCTGACTAAGCAGCTTACTAAGCATGCTCGCTTTATTTCTCTAAAGTCAAGTCACACATCAAGGGTAACGAACCCTTAACTCACACTCTCATTAAGTCACGATTCTTTTCATTTCCATCTAGAAGTCCCTTGACTTCTATTCTCACAATAATAATGGACAACATGTCCATCATGTTTCCGAACTTCCATTCTCCCACACAACATGTGTGACTCATGTCATTAATCACCATCTATTACAAAGATACGCCACAAGCCTATGTATGGACATTAAGTACAGCCTTACAATTACTCTTTATGGATATATAATTCCAAATATGGACTATTTACATACACAAATATGTACAAACAGATACATACTCCATGTAGTATATAAAGCCAGGACTTTGATGCAAAGTCTCCAATCAAGTTCTTCTGTTATCCATCACTACAAAGTGGGGGTTGTTTGATAGTTTGTAGTTGCTTCATCAGAACCAGAGTTTGAATCTTCTTCAGTATCTGGGGAATCTGGAGAGTGATCTGAATCAGATCCTTGGAGGTGTCGTCTTTGTTCTTTGGTGAGGAGTAAATGTGGCTGGGTAGGCCAAGTCGGATTGAACTGCAAGGAAGATATGGTGGCAGCATACAATGACAGCCAGTAAGAGGGAAGCTAGAGCTTTTGTTAGGCTTGGCCTGGATAGGGACAAGCAAAGCCCTTTAAAGGAGTACTGGAGGACAACAAATGAGGAGTCATGCAACTAAGGCAATGACAATGAGGAGATGTTGTGCTAGGAAGGCAATGACAACAAAGGTACGAGGAAGTCACATGACAAGCAATGACTTAGTGATGAGGAAAGATACAACCACGAAGGTTGCCTAAGAATTCAAGGAGTGCTCAATCAATGGGGAGAGTGAAGACATACTGGAGACAAAACATAAGGTGAGCTAGATTGAAACAGCTACCAAAGTACAAGAGGCAGTACTGAAAGGGAGCTCTAGCTTAAGAAAGATAGAGAAGTCAGAGGCAACTATATAGTGAAATGTAATTCACTGAGTAAGCAAATCATGTGACAGGATAGAAGGTCATGAAACAAAGAAGAAGAAAGAATTCATGACTGGAAGAGTACTCGTGTGACCATAAGGGTACTTGCACAGTTAGTAAGCAAAAGTAAAAAGGAAAAGAGTATACACTGTGATAAGTCTGGGATAAGTCATAACAAGTGGGGAGTTCCTAGATTCGACCCTCTATTCTCTTACATCCTCTTATCTTTTGACTTTGATGACTAGCAATCCTGTATAGGATTGTTTGATAGTTTGTAGTTGCTTCAGAATTGACTAAATTGACCCTTCTGGCATTGAACTTACATCTGGTTACCCCTCCTCATTCATCTACCTTTGCTGGATCTTTCTAGGAATGAGCATAGCTCACTCCCTTTAACTCTTTGTTTGTGGTAGACTGTTACAAATGCTGCCTAATGCAATACCTTGTTCTTTGGGACTTAACACTTTTTCCTTGAATACATGACTAAGCTGGATGACTAAGCAGCTTACTAAGCACATTTATTATTTTCTTACAAGTCAAGTCATGATTCTTTTCATTTTCAAGTAGAAGTTCATATAACTTCTATTTCTCATGATCATAACAGACAACATGTCCACCATGCTTCTATGCTTCCATTCTGCCACACAATGTATGTGACTCATGCACTTAATTACCATTTATTACAAAGATATGTCACAAGGCCATGCATGGATATGTTCCAAGTCACCATGACTTATCATGGACAGCCTCATTACTATATAGAGTTATATAAGTTCCTAAGAAGGATTATTTATGATACAAATAGATACAAATAGATACAAACCCCATGTAGTATATAAGTTGAACCTCTGATATAGAGTTTTTGTTATGATTCTCTATCTGCATTCACATATACTACTCCTTTGTTTCTGTATACAGACTATTCATTTTGGTATCACTCTGAAATACTGGGTGTGCTTGCTTTTATTGCTCTCTCCTTTATCTCTTTCTTTTATTTCTCTCTAAACTGTTCTAGTCCTATTTCTTCTCCAGACAGTTGGAGTCATGTACCAGTTCGTGTGCAGTGTCATTGGACAGTCCCTTCCAAATCTGGCCCTTTTTATGCCAGATTCATAATCTCTATCACATCATCATATTCTATCATGTTCCATCCCCTTCCACTAGTTGCTTAGGTCAGCTATATCATTGGTCACTACTTAAGATCAGTAGTTTGTACATTCTGATTCTCCATTCTCAATCTTCTACAATCTATCTAGTCTCTCCTCTGCTCAGTCTGTGCCCTCCCATCTATATTTATGTCAGAATCCAGGCTGTCTGCCTGACAGACTTGTACTTGTCTTTGCTTGAACCTTTGCTAGCATAACAATGCTAGCCATCCAAATCTTGTATGTTGCTTTGATGTAATAGTTCCTTCAATCTAGTTCTTTCTGATACTCATTACTACAAGTGGAGAGTTCCTAGATTTGACCATCTATTCTCTCTCATCCTCTTATCCTTTGACTTCAACAAGTAACAATCCTATATAGGGTTGTTGGTTGCTTCATTAGAACTAGATTTCCTCAAGCTCAACAATGGTCTCACTTGCAAGTATGTCCCAAGGGCTATTACTTTTCTAGCTTTACTTCAAGTAGTGTATAGAGTCTCATGTGCTTGGCTAAGTGCCAAACTCCTCATTAGAAAGTTACTTGGCCATGTCAAGTGGGCATGGAACAGAGCAGCCACATCCATCTGCCAATCTCAAACAAGCTCAGAGGTTATTAGAAGAAATCTTCACCTCTTGCAGTACATCTCTCCTTCCTTCAGCCAATCCTTCAGAGTTAATCACTCTGGAATCAGACTTTGGATTCATTGATGAGTGGCTACTAGACATACCCACCCAAGTAGCAAGGAAGTTTTTATCAAAAGAGTTAAGAGAAGGGCAGGTCAGAGAGATCTCACCACTATCTATAAGGCACAAGCATACTAGAAAAGTTTACTAGTACAACTACAGCAAAGTCAGGATGGACAACTATGACCTCTTATTTCATCCTTACCTATGTTCTTGTTCTTACCTATAACATTTAAAGAAGTATCCCTACTAGTTATCTACAATGGCACAAGTTCCTGAACTCAATAAACAAAACTGGACAAATTTGCTCAACTCTTTTCTGTTACAATCTTCTATGTCACTTCTTCACTACTTTTTTTCTGCTTTGCACAATCTAATGTCCTCTTTGGCATCATCAGAACTACTTATATCTATTTCTTGCTGATAGCTTTACCTTGTTCATACTTTGTTCTACTCTGATCCAGTTTCTGAAGGTTGATCATTATACTTTTGTCATGAACACTTACTCCTCGGCCGAGTCTCTCATCTCAGCCTCATAGCTCCTATCTTTCATAGTTTCAGAATGTTTCATTGCATTCTACTATGGATTACTTCATCTACAGTACCTTTTCCTTTTATATCTTCTTGGACCAGCCCTCACTTCAAATCAGCTGTCACTATTTAAACCTTAGGATAGCAACATGTAATAGTTTCTCCACTTTGAATCTATTAGTACTTCTTGCCTAGTATAACCTAAGATTCTTTGAGAACATTGCAACTCTTCATGAGCTCCTTCCTCAGTAGAACTCCCTTGAGTCGATTCTAGTCCTAGCATTAAGTGCTAGATCTAACAAAAGATTCAAAGTCACCCTTGTCCCTCCTGTCATCAGAGTAGGACTACCACCCCCCTCATCACCATAGCATCCAGTACCTTCAGACCACCTCTCAGTGAAGAGGAAGACAACCCAGAAATCCAGCTACCACCTAGTTGACAAATTACCTTGTCATCCCAGGCCATCAACCCAGCTTTATTTTCCAGAACCAGATGTATCTATCAGTCAGGTACATACCCAGCAACCCAGTCCTCATCCAGTCACAGCACCCCTTGAATTTTAGCTTCCCAGCCCCTACTCCAGATTGCTGTACCCAGGTCACCTAGTCCTATTTTTACTAGCCCCCCACCTAGTCTCTTGCCACTTAACCCAGCACCCAGTCCAATACTGATCATCATGTCTATTGCTCAATTGAAAGTCAAGGCTGCCCTCCCAGCAGACTTCTCTGGTGAACCTGATGAATCCACTTGATGGATCAAAGCCATGAATGCCTACTTCTCAGTCAATCCATCAATCTACTCTGACAATGATACCAAAATCCTAACCTGCCTTAACAAGATGAGTAAAGGTAGAGGAGTCCAGTTCTCAGAGATGTGGTATAACAAGATGGGAGATGCTACCATTGATGCCACCAAGAAAACCTTCGATGCATTTACCAAGGATTTCCAATCCACCTTCTTCCCATTCAACTCCAAGGCCAAAGCTCAAATGGAGCTCCATTGCCTTATCCAGACTGAAACCAAGAAGGATGATGGCTTCCAAGAATACATCACCCAGTTCCAGGCTCTGGCTGTGAAGGCCAGAGTAACAGAAGACCAAGCCCTCATTGATGACTTTTCTATAGACTTAGACCAGAAACTCACCATCATGATCTTAGGAGCTGAGAAACCTGCTGTTACAATCCAGGATTGGATTGAGAAGGCAAAAACCTACCACCAACAGCTCATGAGAATCAAGGACCTCAAGAAAGGGATCCACCACTCAGTCAACTCCTCCTCCTCTTCATCCACTCATACCTGAGACCTAAATGCCATGGATGTTGACACTGAAACAACTACAAACTAAAGAACAACCCTATACAGGATCGCTAGTCATTGAAGTCAAAAGAGATGAGGGCACAAAAGAGATAAGGGTCAAATCAAGGTATCTCCCACTTGTAGTGATGGATGACAAGAGAACTTGATTGAGGAACTTTGCATCAAAGGCCCAGATTTATATACTACATGGGGTTTGTACTTATTTGTACATATTTGTGTATGTAAATAGTCCATGTTAGGAAACATATATTCATAAAAGGTAATACTAGGCTGTGCATGATGAGTCCTTGTGACTCAGAACATATCCATGCATAGGTTTGTGGCATATCTTTAATAAAGTGGTAATTAAGTACATGTTGCACACATGTTGTGTGGGAGAATGGAATGATGGAAGCATGATGGACATGTTGTCTGTTATGATCATGGGAATAGAAGTTAAGGAACTTTTATATGAAGATTAAAAGAAAATTGTGACATTTAACAAGGGTGGATCAAGGGTTAGTTTCCCTTAATACATGACTTGACTTGTTACAATAAAGCGAGTGTGCTTAGTAAGCTGCTTAGTCAGTGAGCTTAGTCATTGATTTGTGAAAAAGATGTTAAGTTCTGAAGAACAAGGTATGGCATTAGGTAGTGTTTGTAACAGACATAGTCTGTCTTAAGAAACTCACCCCCACAGAATGAGCTCATTGCATCAGGGAGAACTGATGCTTCAAGTGCTGAAAGGTTGGGCACTCTGCCTAGAATTGTAGGGTTACTTTCTCCTCCAAACCTTTAACTATCCAAGTCCAAGTCACTTTGACCACTCCATCTACATTTTCTCCAGTTACTACCACCACTATCACTGCTGCCCCCTCATTCAAACCTGTTGATCCCCTTGACTCTTACCTCTAGTCCCTTAAAGGAAAAGGGAAAGACCCTAAGCAAATCTTGCAGACACTTCAAATTTGTTTTGATGAAGAAATGGAGGTCCTCCCTTCAGATTTTTGAATAGAGAAGGATGTTCAACATCTCCTTCTCATACCTTAGACCATGTACTTGTAGCTCTGACAAATGAACAAACCCTGTGGGTCCCTGTCAAACTACATACTAGAAAAGGAATCGTCAAAACTGTTGCCCTCATTGACTTTGGGGCGACTGGAAACTTTATTGATGCAAGCCTTGTCAAATGACACTGGTTCCCTCAAATACCTTTAAAACAACCCCTTGCTGCCCTTAATGTCAATGGAACTGAAAACCAAGGAGGAATCATCAGACACAAAGCACGAATGGACCTAGCCATTGACAATCACAAAGAGTGCATCAGACTAATGGTCACAAGGCTTAAAATCCTCCAAATTATCTTAGGAATGCCCTGGCTAAGGAAATCGAACCCAAAGATCGATTGGGCTCAGGATAAACTAATAGTAGAAAGGAATGACAAAGAAAATATCCAAAATGTTGACCTTTTGTTACAAACGCTACCTAATGCCATACTTCGTCCTTCAGGACTTAACACTTATTTTCAAAACCAATGACTAAGCATGCTGACTAAGCTGCTTACTAAGAACACTTGTTTTATTTCTTTAAGACAAGTCACATATCAAGGAAGACAAACCCTTGACCCACTTTCATTCAAGTCATGAATCTTTTAATCTCTGTGTAGAAGTCCCTTGACTTCTATTCTCATGATCATAATGGACAACATGTCCACCATGCTTCTCAAGTTTCATTCTTCCACACAACATGTGTGCAACATGCAGTTAATTACTGAATTATAAAGATACATCATCAGGCTATGCATAGATATGTTCTGAGTCACAATGACTCATCACGAACAGCCTCATTACTATATTAGAGTATATGTTTTCAAAGATGGACTATTTACATACACAAATATGTACAAATAGATACAAACCCCATGTAGTATATAAACCTGGACCTTTGACATAAAGTCCCTCAATCTAGTTCTCTTGATATCCATTACTACAAGTGGAGGATTCCTAGATTCAATCTCTCTACTCTTTTTCATCCTTTACTCTTTTGACTTTGATAACTAGCAATCCTATATAGGGTTGTTTGATAGTTTATAGTTATTTCACCTTTCCAGCTCTCTCTGGGATGCTGTGTCTCTTTGTAAATACCTCCCCAGAGAAGAGTTGGGATGGGCTGACATCAGCAAGATTATCTTGTCCACTGAATTAGAACAACTGCAGGAAAAGGTCCAGACCATTCTATCCACTTGGTGCAAAGACTTCAAGGATGTCTTCACTGAACAAACTTTTAACAAACTACCTGATCACTGCCCCTACAACCATGTTGTAAACCTCAAACTGTCCTTCATTCTAAAAATAGGCAAGACCTACTATCTAAATCCAAAAGAGCATAAAATGTGTCAAGATTTCATCTTAGAACATCTCAAATCTGAATGAATAGTGTCATCCACATCTCCTCAGATGGCACCATTCTTTTTTATCTCAAAGAAAGATGAATCTTTGTGACCTTGTTAGGACTACCACTATCTGAATGCATACACTATTTGCAATGCCTATCCCCTCCCTCTTATTTCAGAACTCATTGATGACATGAAAGATGTCAACATCTTCACCAAGTTTGACATTAGGTGGAGATACAATAATATCTGCATTTGAGAAGAAGACCAATGAAAAATGGCCTTCATCACCCCCTTCGGCCTGTTCGAACCTATGGTACTTGTTACAAACACTGCCTAATGCAATACCTCATCCTTCAGGACTTAACATTTTTTCATACGATGAATGACTAAGCTCACTGACTAAGTAGCTTATTAAGCACACTTGCTTTATTCTTACAAGTCAAGTCATGAATCAAGGGTACAAATTCTTGACCCACACTGTTTCAAGTCACGATTCTCTCTTCATTACCATCTAGAAGTTTCTTAACTTCTATTTCCATGATCATAATGGACAACATTGTTACAATTACGTTCCTCTGTGCTTCTTTGGCACTTCTTTCTTTCGCACAACCTACCGTCCTCTTTGGCATTGTCCACATTACATATCTTCACTTCTTATTAGTAGTGTCGTCTCGTCCTCACTTCATTCAACTGTAGACCAGTTCTTGAAAGGTGTGTATCATTCCAAACAATCTCTCCTCGATCTCGTAGTTCCTACCGTTCCCTCTTCCATCATCTTCTATCTGGTTCTACTGTGGATTACATATCCACAGCAACATTTCCTTTTATACTTAATTGGGCTGGCCCTAAACTAAATCGTCTATCACTACTTAAGCTGTAGGATAGCACCATGTAAAGGCTCTCTACTTTGAATCTATTCGTACTTTCTGCCTAACA